>JAWZYV010003569.1:0-26187 GCA_038373885.1 Cheiracanthium punctorium | reverse complement strand
TCTATCTCGCAGCATTTGACATGGTTGCCACGACTTACTTCGAGCCCTCCTGTACACTCTGATTCAATAAAGCCACTGGTATAGTCGCGTAGGGGGGGCGGCGTCTCCCTGCTTTTGTATTTGAGTTTTTGCTTCCACCCACTTTTGATTTTCACGGGGGACACTCAAACGTCTTTTTAATGTGCTACAATTCGTAATTCTGCGTCAGAAAGGCAACAAATAGGTACTTTATGGACCTTCAAAACCTTACTCGCAAAATCTTACTGAATAATGCAACCATACCCTTAATAAAAGAAAACACATGTCATGATGTTTTTTAGCAACATAGAGATATGAATACAAGGAATTGGCATTAGCTATCTTCAGCAGTGAACGAAATGAAATAACTGAGTTGGAGGATCATTTACTTGGTTCCTTTTTAAATAGCAGCGAAAGATGCACAGTTATACGTTACAATAATTCTCAATACAAAATCTCAGCATTCTGCCTTTAAAAGTTTTACAGTTATGTCAAATACGTAATTATTGAGCCTAAGAGGCGTAATTAATCTGCCTAAGAGGCTGGAAGTTGGCAAGAAAGATAAATATTTCCCAACATTTCATTCGAAAGCGGTTAACCAGTGTTAAGTACAAGTGACAAAAATCTTTCTAAAGAATACAATCATTTTCATGTGAATTTATTCCCAATTTATTTTACATTTATTTACTTATTTATCTATTTTTCATAAATCAGGACTTTGGCGGGACAGGAATAGAAAAGCGGGACATTTTAAGGTTATGTGGGGACAGCAGCACATATAGGTATAAAAATCAGGACTGTCCCACCAAAAGCAGGGCATCTGGTCACTTAAGTCAAGTTACTTATTTTTTCGGTTCTTATTGGTTAATCCAATGACAGCCTGCATACTATTTGAATCGAGTGTTTTAACGGTCAGCCATTATTGAAAATTTTGTCGTCTCCTAAATAGCATCTGATTATTGTTTAAATTTGAAGTTATATTAAAAAAGAAAATTTCTCGTGTTTTATAAGTGTTGGGTGTAACTTTTATAATGGATTGTGAACCTGGGGGTATATGTTTGTGTATTTAAAATATATGTTGTAATTTTCTTTAGTTCTTTTTCCAAAAACCAAAATGAAACAAATCTTTGAATTAAATTTCATGTAATGATTGATTGTATTGAGTTATAAAGTTATAAATTCATTAGAATCAGACTACTTTAAAAAGATTATAATAAAGTTCCTCATCGTAAATTAATGTCTATGTAATTGTAGTTGATAATATTTGCTACTCTCCTTATTATTATATAATAAACAACAAAAATCAAACATAACGAAAATATTTTTTAATTAAAAAAAAAATTTTTTTTTAGGTTTATTATCTGAGAATGTCGTCATATGTCGTCGGCAATTAACTAAATATTATGGACTGTAACTGAAAAGATACTGATAAAAAATTTGAAAATCTTTAAAAGTTTTTGGGGTGTTGATGATTTAAACACATGACTGAAAGCAATTATTATCCATGTTTTCATCATGTGTTTTTTCTTGATTTCTTTAGTTTTTTAAATGTTTAAATCCACCTATAGGTTTTGTCTATTACATTTTTTAAAATCCGCCTGGTTTGCGCATGCCCGATAACGAACTCAATTTAGACGGAATCTTATCAATCGAACGCCGCGATTACAAAATGCCATTGGAATGTCACAGTGAACACATCTTGGGCGTGAGAAAAAGCAAAAGAAAATCAGAAAAGTGACGGGGCGTGGGCAGAAGCACTCGATTACTCATCTCCACGGTCCACTTGATGCAGCGAGAGAGGTCGCCACTCCCAGCACAGCCGCAATCTTCTAATCTACGGAGAGGACCTGTCAGCGAAGGCGTTCAGTTGAACAGGTGGATCGACAGATTACCGCTTCTATCTGACGGATGACATCACTTTTAAAGTTGAAGCGGTGATTTCATTTCGTTTATCAGCACTGTTAGGGTGTTAGGTCGATGTATTAGGTTGTAACGAAAGTTTCCCGCCACCGCAAACTTCGTCAGTTCACAGTTCTCGTTGGCGTATTGGCTCCTATTTTGTCAAACGATTTTTGGCATTTGAAAGAAAGAGGCTTACTTTATAACACTGTGTTGTGAAATCTGTAAAAAATATAGTTATCATTAAGTAAGTATAAGGTGTCTCAAATGGAACTATCACTCTAGAGGATTAGAACCATCCTTTACTTCCAGTTGTGTTGCAAAAAGTCAGCTACAGAATATCAACGAATTATGAATACAGCTTTAAGTACTATTGTTGTATCATGTGACACAGTGCAGGTTTGGTACCGAAGTTCAAAAACAGTTATCTAAGGAGTTAGAAGTTAGTATTTCAGGCAGATATGGCGGAAAACTTTCGTTACAACCTGATATTTCACTTTTAACCCTTTAACGCGCGCAGTGTTCCCGCTCTGGGAACACCAAACTCTGACATTTTGACTGTTGCCATTCACGAAGAATAGATTGGATATCTATAAAAATAGGTGCGGGTGACAGAGCTCCACGAGAATCCTTTACTTTTGAGCACGTCCTTTCCCGTCAAAAAAATTGGTCGCGATTATTTTTAACAGCACTAACATCTGCTGAAAAAATGGAAGAATGCGAGAACAGCTGGATACATTGCCCAGTGCTGAAAAAAGGTTGCGCCTCAAAGGGTTAAATGCAAGAGATGTGTTTTACAGCGATCTCTCAATTACGCGCGGGCGAAAAAGACTGCGACAAAAACACACATAAACCAAAAACTATGAAAAGGCGTTTAAAACTGAAATACTATTACATTGAACTACCTCATATTATTACTATGCATACATTGAAAAAGTCACGCTGTAAGACCTGGGCGCTAAACTCCGTTCCTATTAGAACACGGCAAGTGAAGCAGCATCCGGCTTAGCCAGTGCTTGGGAGGGTCAGCTTCCTCTCAGCTCGACTACTGTGGGACCGTGTACGCTGGTGCACGCAAAATCTATCGTGGCTCCATTGTCCTCCAAGTTCTTAAACGAATCCCCTGGGGTTTGCCGATTTCAGGGGGTTGGTCCCTCCTCTGGAATGGGTTCAAAATACGGGAACTACGGGCTAAATCATACTTCCTCCCACTCGGGCCCTAAAAATGGAAGGCGCACCCCCCTCTGCCCATCGCCTCCCTTCGGGGGAGGGGGGGGGGGAATCTGGCACCGCCATTTGTGGTTCTCAGGGATTATCAGAAACAACAAGCATACACTGAAAAATGTAAATAAGATAAATTTCAAAATGCAATGTTAAGTTTTTTTTTTTTTTTTTAAATAAATTACATTACTTTCGATGAACACCAAGAAAATAAAAATGGTTACATACTGTTGCCGAATTACTCTGCTACTCCTGGGGTTCGTCGTTCTAAAGTCCAATTAGTGTAAAAAGTTCAAGTAAAAAGTCACTTGTCAGGATGGAATATAACTTTATTGCTTCCAGAACTTCGTGGAACAATCAGCTGTACACAATTCACAAGCACAATTAAACAGTAATGTGCTTTTAACAGTTCACTTAGATCAGAAGCTCTCACAAATGCTGTATTTCTCACACAAAATAAGTCACTTTCACAGGCAAAAATTCAGTGAAAATATTCAAGAGATATCGTACACAATCCCTTAAGACACAGCAATGAAGAATTTACACACAGTACTTTGAAAACAGCTTCGTAAAGCAAGCTAAAACACGGCTTCTATAGCGCTATCCATTCGCAAGGCAAGCGTACTCTCACTGACAGCTCTTCACACATTGAGCATTCAACTCGCACTGAACTTTCGGGGCAATGCGCGGTTCTATATATATCCGAGGCAGAAGCTGCGAGCAGCTTCCAGAAAAGTCTATTTCTCGAGGATTCTACATAAAGCGTGAATTTTAATTATGTCATAGAAGAGAAATGTTAGGTTATTTTGCGTTTTTAATGCAGGAAAAACAACTTCCAGGCCCCATTTGGAAAATCGCGCCCAATGACCAAAAAGTCGCCAAGCTTGGCGACTTTTGGCGAAATATCGCCCAATTGGGCGCCAAAAATGAGTCCCCAAATGTGAAGAGATCGAAGCCCTAGGACTAATATTTCTCGAGATTTCTAGAAGCCCCATAGAAAAACATATGGGAAAGCGAAACCTCCGTATCTCCGGTTCTAATTGGCCGATTTTGATGCAACAAAAAGCAAAATTTATCTATTTGAAGCGTAGAATACGGATTTTAAACTATTTTAAGCCCCAGAGCAGCGGGTCGCCCAGAAAATGCGTAACAATACCCAAATTTAGTTTTACTTCTTGCTTATAAAATAATTTAAATACTAAAATTAAAGGGTAAAATTCTTGGGACAAGCAACGGGGTTCTCCAGTCCGGGGAAAAAACGCGTATAAGCGAAAAACGCGCATGAACGAGACGAGAGCGTGTATAAGTGAGAGATTACTAACATTGAAACTTACGATGACGTTGAAAAAAGAAATATTTATCATTACACAGAACAGTTATCTAGAAACGTAACCCTGCTTTAACCCTTTGAGGCGCAACCCTTTCCCAGTGCTGAAAAAAGGGCAGCTGTTGCCATCGCTCGACTTAACGACCAGCAAGATGGCGGACGATCGAAACGTTCATCGCGTGCCACAGATCTAGAGACCCCCGAGCAGCTGGCTGTGCGGACAGCCAGCTGCGTCAAAAAAGGGTCTGTAGATCTGTGGCACGCGATGAACGGTTCGATCGTCCGCCCTCTTGCCTGGTAGTTAAGTCGGCGATGGCAACGGCTGCCCTTTTTTCAGCATGGGGCAATCTATCCAGCTGCTCTCGCATTCTTCCACGTTTCATCAGATGTCAGTGTTGTTAAAAAAAATCGTGACCATTTTTTTACGGGAAATGACGTGCTAAAAAGTAAAGGATTCTCGTGGAGCTATGTCACCCGCAACTATTTTTATAGAAATAAAATCTATTGACTGGCAACAGTCAAAACGTCAGAGTTGGGTGTTCCCAGAGCGGGAACACTGCGCCTCAAAGGGTTAAAAACGCGCATCTGAGCTGAACAATGTATGCAAAATGTTAACCCTAAGTCAAGGACGTATTTAGGGGGAGGGTCCAGGGTGTTTCGCTCCCCCCCTCCGAAATTTTCATTTTTGTTACTAAAATGATGATGATATAGTCTTTTTGTGAAAAATTCAGCCTTTTTTACCGTTCGGACCCCCCCCCCCCAAATTGTTTTTCTGGATACGTGCCTGCCCTAAGTCATGTTCTTTGTGGAGGGAAAGGGTTCTGAATAACCCCCTCCCGCCCAGTCTTTCCCCTGGATCGGCCACTGTGAATAATAACGTAAACTATCCCATGATCAAAATTACAGTTCAGTCAAGTCTCTACAACTCGAAATCAGAGGAATCAGCCAAGTAATTTGAGTAATCAGAATTTCCTGTTTCTTTTTTATGCAGAACTTTCAATTTTATATTTAGATAGTGGATTTGAAACACAGCAGATGGCTGTATTATTGGATAGTACTGAAAATAGTAAGTGATTAATTGATATTGTACTATTATTATAAAGAAAAATGAAACTTCGAGATAAACAAATGTTCGTCTTATGAGAGTTATCGAGAGTTCAATGTACTTCCATCCTCAGAATCATCTTCATTCGACTGATGAACGAAAAATCGAAAATGATGAAAGTTTGAAAAAAAAAAAAAAAATCGCGATAGCTGAGCTAGCTCTGTCGTTACATAAAGAACTATTTTTAACGTTGTCAACGCTAATCCAGAACGTTAAAAGTTTTAGGATTGTGGTTTTCGATCGAAAATTTCTTAATTATTATGTCATTACTTCGTCATTAAGAAAAATTCGATATTGGGAAACTTCGTTATTAGGAGAAATTCGTTATTGGGAGACTTTTTTTATACGGAAATATTAGTTATTGGTGGATTTTGTTACATAGAAAACTTGATATAAGAAGAAGTTCATTGGTAGGAGACTTCGTTATAAGGAGAAATTCTTTATTGACATACTTAAAGAAAAATTCGTTATTGGGAGGAATTCGATAGTAGACGACTTTTATATGTAAGAGAAAAATTCGTTTTATTGGAAGATTTTGTTATAGGGAAAAATTCGTTATTGGTAGGAATTCGATTGTAGACTGCTTTTATATATAAGAGAAAAATTCGATATTGGGAGATTTTTGTTATAGGGAAAATTCGCTATTGAGAGGCTTCGACATACAGAGAAATTTGATATTAGGAGAAATTCATATTGGGAGACTTTTTTATACGTAAAAATTAGTTATTGGTGGATTTTGTTACATAGAAAACTTGATATAAGAAGAAGTTCATTGGTAGGAGACTTCGTTATAAGTTCGAAATTCTTTATTGACATACTTATAGAAAAATTCGTCATTCGTCGGGAGGAATTCGATAGTAGACGACTTTTGTATATAAGAGAAAAATTCGTTTTATTGGAAGATTTTGTTATGGGGAAAAATACGTTATTGGGAGGAATTCGATAGCGGAAGACTTTGATATAAAAGAAAAAAATCGTTATTGAGAGACTTTGTTATAGGGAAAAATTCGTTCTTGAGAGGCTTCGTTATATAGAGAAATTTGATGTTAGGACAAATTCATTATTGGCAGAGTTCATTATAAGGAGAAATAATTCATCGACATATTTCGTTATATAGATAAACTTGATATCAGAAGAAATTAATTGTTGAAAGACATCATTATAAGGACAAATTCCTTATTGGCATACTTCGTTATATAGAAAAAATCCGTTTTATAGAGAAACTCGATATTGCGAGAAATTCGATACTGAAAGATTTTGATACATAAGAAGAAATTCCTTATTGGGAGACTTTGTTACACGGAAAAATTCGTTATTGAGAGGCTTCGACATACAGAGGAATTTGATATTAGGAGAAATTCATTACTGGGAGATTTTATTTACAAGGAGAAATTCTTTATTGGCTTACTTCGTTTTATAGAAACGCCGCGAGACTTCGTTATAGGCACTAGCTGATCCACACCCCTAATTTATTGGTTCTAATTACGATAACTTTATTAATCGTCAACCTAAGTTGCAGTGTAAGCTTTTAAAACCAAACCCACGTTGTGACAGGCTTCCCTTATAAATTAGGGTAATATCAGAAGAAAGAGCCCCGATCTTTTCGGTTCTTACAGCAGCGCCTGATTAATTAAAATAGCTGCAGCGAAAGCCAAGGAAAGTATATAGTCTACGCGGAGAATAAATTTATCGCGTAGTTGGTTGCTTGAAAGGAAAATTAATCACCAGTGCTACAGGCGTACTATATTCTAGATCAGGGGTTCTTAAAATTTATGTTGTCCGAGAGTAACTCCCCCCTCTATTCTTGCAGACTCCGTACCGGTACTGGGTGTTTTACATCGCCTTTAAGGCTTAATTTCTGCCTCAAATAATCTCATTGCCACCACGTTTTAATAAATTGGTAAAAATGTGTTGCTGATTTTTTTTTAAATACATATTGTATTGACTATGCTAATGCGCATTTATTGAGTTCGCCATTTTTATTTTCATGTAGAGTAAAAAATGTATCTCTCTATTCTAAAAAAAAGTAAAGGCCGCTGGCGCTGTCAATAGCTTGTGGACCTATCTCCTCCTAAACCGTGGGGATTTGAGTTTCGACTAAGGTGCCCACAGATTCCAAAAATTCCGAGGAACCTGCTAAGCTGACTTAAATTTCGAAACTCGAATTATTTTAGAAGATATTAATAAAAAACTGAAAAAATAAACTGAATGGTTGCCAGAATTGGCATAAAAACATTCATTCTTTTCCAGCGATTATAAGCGGAGTCCGCACTCCAGGTGGAGTATAGCTCAGGACCCGTACAACACGGATTCCCATAACAAAATATCTTCCGTGTTATGAGGGGGAGGGGGTCTACTGTAGTGTGAAGTTTAAATTTTTATGTACCAATGAACCTGCAAGAACCAAGCAATGTGTAGCTCAGTAACATTCTATCTGATCCAATCTTCGGGTTTTGTCTGTTGAAATTATGTCTTTTTTTACGAATAATCCTTATTAGGGGCCGAATGCCTCATACTAAAAGCGAGCGTAGCGAGTCTGGGGGCCTTGGCCTCTAGTAATTAATAAGAAAGAATTGAATAATAATTGAAAAAATAATTAATTGAATTATTTTCAATTATTCTTCATAAAACTAAAGAAGATTGAAAAGAATTTTTAAAAATCTGGAGTGACTCCACTCGACTTTCCGAACACTTACGATTAAGATCATTACCAAGCATTTAAATTAATTTTAATCGATGAATACTTCAAACATATATATACCAAATTGAAGCTCGATCAAATATACCGTTTAAACGCTGGCGCACTTTCAAGAATTTTCTCCCATAGGCCATAATGTAAAAAAAATCTTGGTCATAGCCCTGTAGAAAAACTGTAAGTCCTATACACATCAAAATCAAGACCGATCTTGCGACGGTGGTTTATAACATATATACCCAATTTGAGCTCAATCGAATGACCCGTTTAGGAGCTATCGTGTTCACTCACATACACACACATCTCGTAAAAATAGCATAAATGAATTCAGAAGACCTCGAAACGTAACACCCAAAATCTCGAAGTAGAATTTTTTCATGATTACAATACTTTCCTTACATGGTACATGTTCGGAAAGTAAAAATCAAATAAAACATCATTAAAATAACAAAACTGATAAAGTAACTGAAAGTGTATGTGTGACATGCGACAAGGATTTGAAAGACGAAAAAAATGTGCGTATTTAACCCATTTATGCCTAGCGTCCCTTTTTTGGGACGGCATTTTCGCTATTAGTCGAAAATGTTATTTATTTTTCCTAGCCTTTATTCATGAGCATCGAGCCTCAACTCTACAAAATATTTTTAACATGACCCAGTAGGATGTTGATATTTCGATTTTTATGTATAATGATTTTAAAAGAAATCATCCCTTGTTCAAGAAGTTGACGTCAGAAATTTATCTATTATTTCTGTTATCAGTAAAAATCGAAGAAAGTCGCAAAAATATCCAGGCACAAATGGGTTAAATAAGATGTTCAGCAGTTCAAAAAATAATTTTTATTCCGTAATTTCTATTTTCTTGTAATTTTTTTCAATTCGAGAGCTATTGAAAATTGGTTAAAGACAGCGTATAATCTCCGACGCTTTTTAGGATAACAATTCGCCAAATTTTGGGAGATCGCCTGATTAGTGTACGGGATACATTTTACTCACTGGAATTTATTTATTTATTTATTTATTTGGTGGTTGGGGGGAGGGGGTATACAAATCTTAAAGTGTCCGGTTCTTGAAAATTAACAAGCGGAATCTTTTTTTTCTTGATGTAGTCTTTTGCGTATCTTATTTTGAGCATTTCTTTTTCAATTTTCATTGCTCACTAATCTCTTATAGATAAAGAATTAAAGTGTGTTATCACCTTTTCAAGACACCCTGTATATAACTGATTAGACAGCCGAACACATTTCTAGGTTTTCACATATCAAAATGAGAAACCTTAACATTCCTTAAAGAATCAACCGATTTGTGCCCAGACTGTTTGCATGAATTTTAACAGTCTTTGCTGTTGCCATCAAGAATAAATAAATATCTGCCATCAACTGCATGAACACGTGATCATTTCTTTTTTTTATTATTATGCATAAAATGTGAAAATTTTACATTCTACTCAGACACGTTAACCCTTTAACGCGCAGTGTTCCCGCTCTGGGAACACCAAACTCTGACGTTTTGACTGTTGCCAGTCACGAAGAACAGATTTGCTTTTTATAAAAATAGTTACGGGTGACAGAGCTCCACGAGAATCCTTTCCTTTTTAGCACGTCATTTTCCGTAACAAAAATGGTCACGATTATTTTTAACAGCACTGACATCTGCTGAAAAAATGGAAGAATGCGAGGAACAGCTGGATCGATTGCCCCATGCTGAAAAAAGGGCAGCTGTTGCCATCGCTCGACTTAACGACCAGCAAGAGGGCGGGCGATCGAAACGTTTATCGCGTGCCACAGATCTAGAGACCCAATTCATGCGTCGTCCCTATTTTTCTTATGCCATTTAGTTAGAAAATGTATGATTATTCATGAGTGTGCCGTCCTTGTTCCACAAAACCCATCTTTGGAATCGAAATCTACTAATATTAAAATCTCCTACTAAAACTGTTTTACAATCCTCGCCAAGCATATTCTAACTATGCTTCACCGTGTAAATACTGTTTGGGATGACCATCGTAATCCATGAGTGTGCCGTGTTTATCTTTCTTGTTCCACAAAGAGACTTTTCAGAATTGAATGCTATATTAAAATCGCTTACTAAAACATTCTTACAATCTTCGTCGGGCGTATTCTAACTGAACTGTCCTTTGCAATAAACTGTAGTGTTTGGCAGTTTCTCACCGAATATGGAAGATATCATTAAGCTAGGTTTGGTTTTATCATTAAGCTAAGTTCACACGGTAAAAAAAAATTCGGAAGCGTTGCAGCTCTTGTAGTTTAAAATTGCGGAAACGTTTCCAAACCATGCGGGTAAAGTATTTAGAAACGTTTCTGCATATGTCGGAAACATATTTACCTATTTTCCTGCATTTTAGGTAAGGTTTCTGGAAAAGATGGGTAACGTTTCTGTATATTTTGGTAAAATATTGAGTAACCTTTCCGTGTATTTCGGAAAGGTTTCCGAATTAACGAGTAACCTTTCCGAGTTTTTCAGAAAAAAGTAACATGCACTAGATGAAGCGTTTCGAGTATCTTAAACTAGATGGCAGCACCAAACTCTATCGGAAGGAGCGGTCAGGACTAGCGACCAGAATCGAACGCTGGACCTACGCATTCGGAGGAAAGCACGGTACCACGACGCTGCGGTTTTCTTGCCGAATTTTGCTTTAAAAGTAAACTGACTGCTGCAAAAGTTATTTGTGGTACGGCTTGTTTTGGAAACTTAAAATTTTTTTGAAGTATTTTGTAAATGGAGAGAAAATACCATAATTAATAAATATAAATTAAAAATCTTAAATCTTTTTCTTCCACATAAATTATTTTCAGGAGATAATGTGCTGTTTTATTTAAGTATTCATCCGTTTTATTTAGTATTCATCCGGCGACGTCACCTGGTGACTGGTCACAAATAAACTTCACAGTGACCACACAGTGAAGTTACATCACTCACAAGTTACCAGACCCTTATTATCGCATGGGCAAATCGGGACTTTGCCCAGGGCCCCCAGTTTCAAATGTTGTTCTGAAATATTCTTTTATATGTCAAAATATTATGAAAAAGAAAACAAATTTTATAGATGGGGACCCCCAAATTCATCAATGCCCGGGCCCCTGTTGGTCATAATCGGGCTGTGCAAGAAGTTACAATGTGACAGTCCTGTGACAATTGTGACCCTCTGTGACGTCACAGCGACTCTTTTGTGACCATCTGTGCTATTAGGGAAGACGCGTTCACTGTTATCCCTCTGTCTCTTGGCACTTGGCGCATGCGCGCGAAGTCCCAAATAAATATTTCCTTTCCCCCGTAAATACTTTACCCCGAAATATGGGTTATGTTTCCGAAATCGTGAGTTCAAGTAGAGCATCGGTAGGTTACGCTATACTTTCGGAAACTTTTCTGCTGTAAGTATGTAACGTTTCTGAATAATTTTTACTGTGCAGTTTTGGTGACTTATATTCTTTGGCACCAAACTTGTAAAGTCATCCAAAACGGCAAACCATGGCGACTTTCAACACTTTATACACCTCCCTCCTTTTGAAAAATACAACGAAAACATGTCGACAGAAAATACCTGAATGAACGAAATAGCACTTCAGTGTTAAAAAAAGAAGTCTTTTACGTTTCGCCCGACTGAATAGTCGAAGCTACTCCTTTTTGCACAAAATGCTTCAGTTCAGAAATAACCAATCAGCAGCGATACTTCTCAGTAGCTTAAAAAAGAAAACACAAATGAACAAACCCAAGATAAACCAAACACCCGTTCTTCGCGCAGTCATTGGCCTTAATTAAGGAACAAGGATCAAATTAAATATCCCTCTAAACTCCACTCGAAAATCCCACGGGCGTCTCGAAAAGCCCTTTTGTTCGAGCAAGAATCAAGGCTTCGGAACTCTATTAATTGGATAATACGGCCGTATTGAATAGCAGCGTCTGGCTTTCCTGGGGAAACATTTCATTAATAATACCAGGGCTCTTGTGATAACAGAGTGATATAGATAAGATGTCGGTTCTCTCTTAGCGATAAGGCTTGTTATGAGAAGACAATGCTACTTCACAGTATGGGTTCGTAAAAAATACAAGGAATTAATGGTATACATAAGGTGGCCATTATGTCCCGTTTTGAACGGGACAGTCTCGTTTTTAGGTAGATTGTCCCGTTTTTAGAAAGAGGTAACAATTTCAACTGTAAAAAAAAAAAATCTGGAGTGACTCCACTCGACTTTCCGAACACTTACGATTAAGATCATTACCAAGCATTTAAATAAATTTTAATCGATGAATAATTCAAATATATATACCAAAATGAAGCTCGATCGAATGTATCGTTTAAACGCTAGCGCACTTTCAAGAATTTCTCCCCATAGGCCATAATGTAAAAGGAATTTTTGTCGTAGCCCTGTAGAAAAACTATAAGTCCTATACACATCAAAATCAATACCGGTCTTGCGATGGTGGTTTGTAACATGTATACCCAATTTCAGCTCAATCGAATGTACCGTTTAAACGCTAGCGCACTTTCAAGAATTTTCCCCATAGGCCATAATGTAAAAGAAATCTTTGTCGTAGCCCTGTAGAAAAACTATAAGTCCTATACACACCGAAATCAATACAGGTCTTGCGACGGTGGTTTATAACATATATACCCAATTTGAGCTCAATCGAATGTACCGTTTAAACGCTAGCGCACTTTCAAGAATTTTCCCCATAGGCCATAATGGAAAAGAAATCTTTGTCGTAGCCCTGTAGAAAAACTATAAGTCTTATACACACCGAAATCAATACAGGTCTTGCGACGGTGGTTTATAACATATATACCTAATTTGAGCTCAATCGAATGTACCGTTTAAACGCTAGCGCACTTTCAAGAATTTTCCCCCATAGGCCATAATGTAAAAGAAATCTTTGTCGTAGCCCTGTAGAAAAACTATAAGTCCTATACACACCAAAATCAATACCGGTCTTGCGACGGTGGTTTATAACATATATACCCAATTTGAGCTCAATCGCATGCCCCGTTCAGGAGCTATCGTGTTCACTCACATACACACAAACACATACACACACACACACACACACACACACACATACACACATACATACATACATCTCGTAAAAATAACATAAATGAATTCAGAAGCCCTCAAAACGTGTAAATACACCAAAATCTCGAATTCGAATTTTTTCATGATTACAATACTTTCCTTACATGGTACATGTTCGGAAAGTAAAAAGAAGGAAATCTGAAACCCTTTCAGATTTTAAATACGCACCAAAGTGCTATAGATTAAAAGCGTATCATAATTTATGCGTCGTCCCTATTTTCTTCCTTATTCCAAGGTTGGAAAGGGTATCATTATTCATGAGTGAGCAGTATTTTTCTTCCTTCTTTTATAAAACCCATCTTTGGAATCGAAATCTATCTTAAAATCGCCTACTAAAACTATTTTACAATCTTCGCCAAGTATATTACAACTATACTTCACCGTTTTAAATATTGTTTCGAATGTGCATCCTAATCCATGAGTGTGCCGTGTTTGTCTTTCTTGGTTGATTCCTACTTTAACGCCCCGACTCTCGCCAAGGTGGCAATCATTAAACATATGGAGCTACCATGACGATTTTTTGTATTTATGTGGCAATCGTAATTTAGAATTAAAATGGCGATTTGGAACAACCTGTAAGTAAAGCATACCGTTACATTTTTATTTATTTTGGGTTGCCAATGAATGTAGTTTTAATAATTAAGTGTCTTCAAATTCCTTAACGGGTGCGTTTATCGCTCATTTGTTCACTTTAGTTTTCATCTAGTTCTTTTGGGAGCGTTGAAACGTGCATAACTCCTAGAGACCCATGACTGCGAAGCTCGCCAAAGTGCGGCGATTTTTTAGGTTGGCGAGAGTGGGTGGGTTAAAATAGGAACCAACTCTTTCTTGTTCCATAAAACACATCTTTGGAATCGAAATCTATCTTAAAATCGCATACTGAAACTGTTTTACAATCTTCGCCAAGCATATTCCAACTATCCTCCAACTTCGCCAAGCATATTCCAAATGTGCCGTGTTTTCCTTTCCTTGTTCCACAAAACACTTCTTTGAAATTGAAATCCATTCTAAATCGCGTACCAAAACTGTTTAACAATTTTCGCCAGGCATAGTCAAACTGTACTTCACCTTTATAATACCATTTAGAAAGTGTATCATAATCTATAAGTGTACCGTATTTGTCTTCTCTCTTCCATAGAACACATCTTCGGAATTGAAATCTATATTGAAATCGCCTACTAAAACTATTTTACAATGTTCGCCAGGCGTTTTCTAACTATATTCGATACATATTTATAATAAATTGTCGCATTTTGGCACCCAGTTTAGCGATCATTTATCAAAAATTGCAAACCTTGTGCGACTTTCAACATTTTATTAACGCCCCCCCCCCCTCCACGTTATCTGGCAAACACATTTCAAAAGTGACTCGACGCGAAAATTGTACCAAAATCGTGTCTACACAAAAAGCAAGGTTGAAATTAATAGCATTCTGGTGCTAAAAAAAAAAATCTGGAGTGACTCCACTCGACTTTCCGAACACTTACGATTAAGATCATTACCAAGCACTTAAATAAATTTTAATCGATGAATAAGTCAAACATATATACCAAATTGAAACTCAATCGAATGCACCGTTTAAACGCTTGCGCACTTTCAAGAATTTCTCCCCATATGCCATTATGCCATAACATAAAAGAACGTTTTGTCGTAGCCTTTTAGAAGAAACTATAAGTCCTATACACACCAAAATCAATACCGGTCTTAGGATGGTGGTTTATAACATGTATACCGAATTTGAGCTCAATCGAATGTATCGTTTAAAACGCTAGCGCTTTTTCAAGAAATTCCCCCATAGGCCATAATGTAAAAGAAATCTTTGTCGTAGCCCTGTAGAAAAACTATAAGTCCTATACACGCCAAAATCAATACCGGTCTTGCGACGGTGGTTTATGACATATATATCCAATTTGAGCTCAATCGAATCTACCGTTTAAACGCTAGCGCACTTTCAAGAAATTCCCCCCATAGGCCATAATGTAAAAGAAATCTTTGTAGTAGCCCTGTAGAAAAACTATAAGTCCTATACACACCCAAATCAATACCGGTCTTGCGACGGTGGTTTATGACATATATATACAATTTGAGCTCAATCGAATGCTCCGTTCAGGAGCTATCGTGTTCACTCACATACACACAAACACACATACACACACACACACACATACATACATACATCTCGTAAAAATAGCATAAATGGATTCAGAAGCCGTCAAAACACCAAAATCTCGAAGTCGAATTTTTTCATGATTACAATACTTTCCTTACATGGTACATGTTCGGAAAGTAAAAAAAAAAAAAGAAACCTCCCTCCCCTCTCGAGATGCAAAGAAAACGGCGGGGATGTATGTTGTTTTTGTGTTTGTTCTTTTAATGTTCTTTTTTGTCACCTATTTCAATTTATTTAATTTTTATTTCTTTCTTTAAAGTAATATTCCTCTTTTGCTTATTCCTCCCCTTCCCCCGATCTCCCCTTTATTTTCCCTTTTCACGCTGGTTTTCTAAGAATTTCTTTTCCCTTCCGAAAGACAATTTCCTTTTTTCTGTGTGCCTTTGTTTATATTTCTTACTTTCCTACCTTCCTGCATTAGAGAGTAGTAGTAATATTCGTAGGTTAGAGTAGGTTAGTAGGTTAGAGAGTTCTTAGTAGGTTAGAGAGTAACTAAGTAATATTT
This sequence comes from Cheiracanthium punctorium, assembly GCA_038373885.1. Lineage (NCBI taxonomy): Eukaryota > Metazoa > Arthropoda > Arachnida > Araneae > Cheiracanthiidae > Cheiracanthium > Cheiracanthium punctorium. Next base: position 10,155 of record JAWZYV010003569.1, on the reverse strand, counting down.
CAAAGAGTCGGATGGTGTTTTCAAAGTCGAAGAAGGGCCTACCCCTTGTACCACCCGAAATGTACGTCTTGCACTTTTTTTTATAGTATATGCGTGTTTTATCAAAGTTTTTTTTTCATTTTATTTTGATACTAATATTAACACAAGCTTTTCTGCGTGTTTTCTTAAACAACTAAAAGAGATACCCAGGCATGTCAATTCAGACTCACTACACTATTACCTTAAAAACAGTAATGTCCCGTTTCGAGGAAGAAAACAAATGCACTATTGCCAAAAAAAAAAAATCTGGAGTGACTCCACTCGACTTTCCGAACACTCACGATTACGATCATTACCAAGCATTAAAATAAATTTTTATCGGTGAATAATTTAAATATATATACCAAATTTAAGTTCAATCGAATGCGCCGTTTAAACGCTTAGCGCACGTTCAAGAATTTCTCCCATAGGCCATAATGGAATAGAAATCTTTGTCGTAGCCCTGAAAAAAAACTGTGAGTTCTACACACATAAAAAATCAATACCGGTCTTGGGACGGTGGTTTATAACATGCATACCCAATTTGAGCTCAATCGAATGTAACCTCTAAACGCTAGCGCACTTTAAAAAATTTCCTCCCATAGGCCAAAATGTAAAAGAAATCTTTGTCGTAGCCCTGTAGAAAAACTATAAGTCCTATACACACCAAAATCAATACTGGTCTTGCGACGAAGGTTTATAACATATATACCCAATTTGAGTTCAATCGAATGCCCTGTTCAGGAGCTATCGTGTTCACTCACAAACACACATACACACATACATATACACACAGACACACACATACATACATACATCTCGTAAAAATAGCATCCATGAATTCAGAAGAGCTCAAAGCGTGTCAATACACCAAAATCTCGAATTCGAATTTTTTCATGATTACAATACTTTCCTTACATGGCACATGTTCGGAAAGTAAAAAGTAGTAGATGTTCCGTTTTAAAGGAAAAAATACATGGTCACGTTAAGTATACAGTAGAGTCTAAACTTAAGCGGGGGAATTCTTTCCAAAAACCCTCACGTAAGCGAAAATTTTGCGCTGTTAAATTGGGTATATGTACAACTTTTTTTAAAAATCTGGAGTGACTCCACTCGACTTTGCGAAAGTTACGATTAAGATCATTACCTAGCATTTCAATAAGTTTTAATCGATGAATCATTCAAACATATATACCAAACTGAAGCTCAATCGAATGCGCCGTTTAAACGCTAGCGCACTTTCAATAATTTCCCTGCATAGGCCATAATGTAAAAGTAATTTTTGTCGTAGCCCTGTAGAAAAACTATAGGTCCTATGCACACCATAATCAATACCGGTCTTGCGACGGTAGTTTATAACATACATACCCAATTTGAGCTCAATCGAATGCTCCGTTTAGGAGCTATCGTGTTCACACTCACATACACACGAACACACACACACATACATACATCTCGTAAAAATAGCCTCAATTCAGAAGACCTCAAACCGTGTCAATACACCAAAATCTGGAAGTCGAATTTTTTCATGATTACAATACTTTCCTTACATTGTACATGTTCGGAAAGTAATAAATGGCCACGTTAAGTATACAGTAGAGTCTGGACTTAAGCGGGGGAATTCTTTCCAAGAACCCTCACGTAAGCGAAAATTTTGTGCTGTTAAATTGGGTATATGTATAACTTTTGTAAACAAACATATAGTTATACTAGCTGAAGTACCCGTCCTCGACGGGTTAGTGAATGAAAATTTCCAAAAAGCAAGAACTTTCGTCAGCATTGTAGGAGTACACAGAATGGATGAAGTATGTTGCCAAAGTAAAGAAAGCGAAATTATAATTTTCATGTATTGTTAAAATATTACATGTTAGAGAGTCACTAAGTAATATCATTTCATTCGCTTTAGTCGTAATTATGAGATGCGCGAACGAATATTGACGCATATTGAAATAATTTTCGCAAAATCTCAAAATCGAATCAATATTTTTGAAAAACTGGAAGCCTAGAATTTAAGTTGAGTGACAACCTATCATGTCAGCAAATTCGTTTCATTCCCTGCAGTCTTTATTTCGTGCTGCTGGAACAAATTTTCAGCATTTTAAAACGATTTTCGAAAAATCTCAAAATGTAAGCAAAATATTTTTAAAATTCAACGACTATAAATTAATATTAGCAACTACCTATCCTATCACTCAATTTCGTATCATTCGTATTAGTCGTTATTACGTAATGTTTGAAGTAATATAAACGTATTTTGAGAGAATTTTCACAAAATCTCAAAATCTAATAAAAATGTTTAAAAAATTGGACTCCTATAGTTTATGTTGAGCAACCATCTATCGTGTGACCCAATTTCATATCATTCGCTTTAGTCGTTATTACGTAATACGGGAAGAAAGATTCACTCAGTTTTAAACGATTTTCACAAAATCTCGAAACCTGATGGATTTTTTTTAATTAGATGCTTATAGTTTAAAGCGTTTCACCTATCATTTCACCAAATATCATTTTTTCACCTTTGCAGTTATTACGTGATGTGCGAACACAAATTTACGCAGTTTGAAATGATTTTCGCAAAATTTCAAAATCTAATCAAGATTTTTTTTTTTATTCGACGCCTATGTTTTAAGTTGAGTGACCACCTATCATGACACCCAATTTCATATCATTCGCTTCAGTCGTTTTTACGTGATGCTTCAACACAAATTTATGCAGTTTGACAGGATTTTCGCAAAATCTCAAAATCCAATCAAGATTTTTTTGAAGTTCGACGCCTATGTTTTAAGTTGAGTGACCACCTATCCATGTCACTCAATTTCATATCATTCGCTTCAGTCGTTTTTACGTGATGCTTGAACACAAATTTACGCAGTTTGAAAGGATTTTCGCAAAATTTCAAAATCCAATCAGGATTTTTTAAAAATTGGACGCCTATGTTTTAAGTTGAGTGACCACCTATCATTACACCCAATTTTAATATCATTCGCTTCAGTCGTTTTTACGTGATGCTTAAACAAAAAAAGCGTCACGGACAGAATGACAGAACGACAGAAGGACAGAATGACAGACAGACAAACTTTTTTTTGAGGGTCGCATCGGATTCCCGGGGACTTGAAACGGATAGAAATCGCAAAATTTTTGAATTCCAAGAAATGTACAGACAAAAGTCTAATTTTATTTATATAGATACTTTATTTTAATTCCACGTATCGGCTTTCAATCTATCTATATAAATAAAATTAGACTTTTGTCTGTACATTTCTTGGAATTCAAAAATTTTGCGATTTCTATCCGTTTCAAGCACCCGGGAATCCATCTAATTAAAAAAATCCATCAGATTTCGAGATTTTGTGAAAATCTTTTAAAACTGAGTGAATCTTTGTTCCCGTATTACGTAATAACGACTAAAGCGAATGATATGAAATTGGGTCACACGATAGACGGTTGCTCAACATAAACTGTAGGAGTCAAATTTTTTTAACATTTTTATTAGATTTTGAGATTTTGTGAAAATTCTCTCAAAATACGTTTCTATTTCTTCAAACATCACGTAATAACGACTAATACGAATGATACGAAATTGAGTGATAGGATAGGTAGTTGCTAATCTTAATTTATAGGCGTTGAATTTTAAAAATATTTTGCTTACATTTTGAGATTTTTCGAAAATCGTTTTAAAATTCTGAAAATTTGTTCCAGCATCACGAAATAAAGACTGCAGGGAATGAAACGAATTTTGGGTGACATGATAGGTTGTCACTCAACTTAAATTCTAGGCTTCCAATTTTTCAAAAATGTTGATTAAATTTTGAGATTTTGCGAAAAGTATTTCAATATGCGTAAATATTCGTTCGCGCATCACATAATTACGACTAAAGCGAATGAAATGATATTCCTTAGTTACTCTCTAACCTGTAATATTTTAACAATACATGAAAATTATAACTTCGCTTTCTTTACTTTGGCAACATACTACATCCATTCTGTGTACTCCTACAATGCTGGCGAAAGTTCTTGCTTTTTGGAAATTTGCATTCACTAACCCGTCGAGGACGGGTACTTCAGCTAGTGCCGAAATAAGAGCGGAAATGAGAAACACGTTATAAACGGGCGAAAGAAAATATATTTTTTGCCCAGAAAGCACCGGCCAGCCTCAAAAAATACGCAATAAAAGGATATTGCAGGAGGGTAAAAGCGAAATACAAATTTTGAAAGCCGAAGTCAGGGCCTTATTATCGCATGGGCAAATCGAGACCTTTCGTAGGGCCCCCCGATGCGAAAGGGCCCGTAATTTCTAATGTCGTTCTGAAATAGTCTTTTTTTATATCAAAATTTTATGCAAAATGAAACAAATTTCATTGATGGGGGCCCCCCAAATCCATCAATGCCTGGGACCCCTGTTGGTCATAATCGGGCCCTGGCCGAAGTAAAGAAAAATGAGAACAGAAACAAGAGCTAAAATGCTTGAATTTTAAACAGATTAAATAAAGGCACTGAGAACAAATGACTGAATATAAATATGTGATCTGCATCACAAGCAGCCTTAAAAGAAAAAAAAAATTAGAATGCTTCCAGATATTCATCATCGGATGTAGTCAAGCAATAAGACTAAGTATTTTTTTTCTCTCTCGAAATTCATTCTGAATTTAGATGGCATTAAGTCGAATAAATTACTGCCGTTCTACTGGAAAAGTCGAACTTTTTAAACTTAATTTTTTTTCTTTTCAAAGTCATTTTTGATGGAGCGAATTCAATATCAGAGTTTTAACAGGACGGGAATCTGATCTCGCCGTAGTTAAGCTAGTTTTGGATTCTATTAAAAAGTGTCAAAATAAGATTTTCTGTCGCTTTAAGAAAGTGACTTTTTTTTCTTTTTCAATGATAGAGTACTTTCGGGAGAATTATAATAAGAAATCTATTTTGCTGAAAAGAAATCGCATTTCGATTTAGAGATTTGTATTCACTTGGAATTACTATCGCCTGTATTTCATTCCTTAAAGCAATTTTTTGGTATGAACATATTGATGAGAATATGGGTGTTAAGTGGTTTTTTATTATGATTTTTTGGCGATAAATAAATAGCGATAAAAAAGTGAGTTTCCATTAGATTGTAATCTGTATATGCATTGGCTTTATACTCAAAAATATTTTTTATCTGTTATACCGGGTGATCCAAAAGTCAGGACAAACTTTAAAAATTCATCAAAAAAGAGCAAATAATGATAGAAAATTGCGGTTTGCACAAATAGGTTTAGGGTATGATGGGATTTTTTTTAATGACAAGAAAGTTTGTAGTTCCAAATGTTACCGGTAGGTGGCGCTGACATGCACAATGGGAACCAAATTTCCAATCGAAAAAAATCCGAAATCTCTGTAATGCTTTCTATGCAAACTGCAATTTTTTATCATTATTTGTTCTTTTTTAATGAATTTTTGAACTTTTCACTAGCTTTTGATGCATCCTGGGTGCACCAAAGTTTAAAAATTCCATAAAAAAGAACAAATCATAATACAAAATTGCAGTTTGCGTATAAAGCATTACAGATATTTCGGATTTTTTTTTTTTTTTTTTTAAATGGGAAATTGGGTTCCCATTGTGCATGTCAGCGCCACCTACCGGTAACATTTGGAACTACAAACTTTCTTGTCATTAAAAAAAATCCCATCATATCTTAAACCTATTTGTGCAAACCGCAATTTCTATCATTATTTGCTCTTTTTTAACGAATTTTTAAAGTTTGTCCTGATTTTGGATCACCCGGTACTTAAATTGAAGGGTGAAAAAATCTTATGATTTTCTTGTACACCATGATTTTCTTGTACTATACACATTTTCAGTGCATTTCATTCAATCTTTTTTTTTTTTTTTTTAATTTGAAAAGAAGATAGATGTAAGATATATTAAGATTCAGGAAATTCCTGCCAAACGCAAGGGATATCGCCAATCTCGATTCAGTTTTAGAAATTTATAAGGTTTATATAAAAAGTATTGGAAACATTTTTTAGCACTTGAGTACCATTAAAATCAATCGGGTTTTTTAGCGTCGTGTCTACACGATTTGTCACGGCGAGGCACTTTCCGGGTGTGACAAAACGGTGCATAGCGCGGGGGGAGAATAAAATGTTGAAAGTCACCAAGCTTTCCAATTTTTTTGAGAATTTATTGCCATGTTTCGTGCCAAAAAATAAGTCCTTTAAACTGAAACAAGCTCGCCGATATCTTCCAAATTTGGCTAAAAACTGGCAAACGCGACCGTTTATTAGAGAAGTATTGTTAGAATGTGCCTGACGAAGATTGTAAAATAGTTTTAGTAGGCGATTATAATATAGATTTCAATTCCAAAGAAGTGTTTTATGGAACAGGGAAGACAGATAGGGCACACTCATGGATTATGATACACTTTCCAAACGGTATTTATAAAGGTGAAGTATAGTTAGAATATGACTGACGAAGACTGTTGAACGGTTTTGATAAGCGATTTTAATATAGATTTCAGTTCTGAAGAAGTGTTTTGTGGAACAAGAAAGAAAAACACAGCACTCATGGATTATGATGCACATTCCAAACACCACTTCTACTGCTGAAGTGTTATAGAATAGCTTTGGCGAAGATTGCAAAATAGTTTTAATGGGCGATTTTAATAGATTTCGATTCCAAAAAAGCGTTTTTTGCAACAAGAAAAACAAACACAGCACGCGCAGAGCCTTATTATTATATGGGCAAATCGTTACTTTGCCCAGGGCCCCCGACTTGAAAGGGCTCCCAATTTTAAATGTTTTTTCTAAAATATTCTTTTTTATTTCAAAAATTTATGAAAACTATAACAAATTTCATAGATTGGGTGATCCCAAATCTATCAATGCCCGGTGCCCCTGTAGGTCATAATCGGGCCCTGGCGAAGTATCTTCATTATTGGAACCAGTTTCACTTTCCTGGCCTCCATTTTTATCATCTGTTACTCTTCCACTTAGTGGTCTGTTCAAAAATTAAAATTTTCTTCAAAACTAACAAAAAAAAATCAAAGATAAATCTGAAATATTCGCTATGGGAACATAAGCTCTTCGTTATATGGAGAATGTTTATAGTGTTATTTAAGCCTTAAAGTGACGTTTCCATGAAAAATTTCGTTATAGGGAGAAATTCGTTGTAAGGAGACTTCGTTATAGGGAGATTCTACTGCATGTATAGACTTTTGATATCGGTGGAGAAAGTCTAGCTCTTGATATAGATTTCACGCTTAAGAGACATGCTTTAAATTTTTATTTAAAAAAATTGGTGCAAGGACATCTGATTCGGCTTGGGTATGATATAGATATCAAAATTGATAGGGGAGAGGGTCCTTGACATTGTTACTTTCCGAACATGTACCATGTGAGGAAAGTATTGTAATCATGAAAAAATTCGAATTCGAGATTTTGGTGTATTTACACGTTTTGAGGTCTTCTGAATTCATTGATGCTACTTTTACGAGATGCGTGTGTGTATGTGTGTGTGTTTGTGTGTATGTGAGTGAACACGATAGCTCCTGAACGGGGCATGCGATTGAGCTCAAATTGGGTATATATGTTATAAACCACCGTCGCAAGACCGGTATTGATTTGGGTGTGTATAGGACTTATAGTTTTTCTACAGGGTTACTACAAAGATTTCTTTTACATTATGGCCTATGGGAGAAAATTCTGGAAAGTGCGCTAGCGTTTAAACGGTGCATTCGATTGAGCTCAAATTGGGTATACATGTTATAAACCACCATCGTAAGACTGGTATTGATTTTGATGTGTATAGGACTTGTGTGTATATTTTGATGTATATAGCCCTAGTTTTTTCTACAGGGCTACAACAAAGATTTCATTTACATTATGGCCTATGGGGAGAAATTCTTGAAAGTGCGCTAGCGTTTAAACGGTACATTCGATTGAACTTCAATTTGGTATATATATTTGAATTATTCATCGAGTAAAATTTATTTAAATGCTAGGTAATGATCTTAATCGTAAGTGTTCGGAAAGTTGAGTGGAGTCACTCCAGATTTTTTTATATTTCAGGGGATGACAACCTTTAAAGTGTTAAAGCAGGTACGGGCAACCTTTGAAAAGTTGTGGGCCAAACTTTAGGATATTAGCGAAGTCGCTGGCCAAACTTAAGGATTTTAGCGAAGTGGCGGGCCGTATAATTGGGATTTATAAGGGATATTGAATGGTTTATAGGAAGTTTTCAAATGTTCTGCAAAAAGCCGTGGCGAGCCACATCCGGCCCGCGGGCCGGCGGTTGCCCATGTGTGTGTTAAAGTGCAATACACACACACGTATTTCAGCTTTCGAAACACGTTTGAGGAATTTGCTTCTATTTAGCTTATAGAACTTCATATACAGGCATTTTAATATTAGTCAGCCGGAAATATTTGAAACTGAATGTATCATTCTGTTTCAAATATTTCGGAAGTGAATCGTATTTCTGTGCATGCAAACGGGGATAGAGTTTGAACCGAATGAGGTTTGTCGGAGATACCCCCCCCTCCCTGGTGCCCCTCTGCAAACATAAAAAAAGGAGCTCTTTTTGTGCTCTACATCAGTGGTTCCCAAACTATGGGACGCGATCCATTTTTGGGTCACGGGAGCAATTTCGGTGAAAAGGGTCGAAAAGGGTGGTAAACATTAAACTTTCGTATTTTATATATATATAGTAAACTACTATTTTATATAGCCTATATCAGGCGCGCACACAGGATTTTTGGCTAGGGGGGGGTCCAACTTTTACGGTTTTGGGGGGGGGGTCCAACTTTTAGGGATGTTCCAGATTGACAAAAATCAGTGATGAAAGAGTTCGTTTTCATTAGATGGAATTCACCCAAACTCGTCCCATCCAGTTCCCTATGAATACACTACACAGTACAATAGGAAGCAAAGTAATAGTTGTAGAGTTTTGAGAACAAGATGGTGTTTTATGTTCGCTTTCAGTCCGTTTTTGAAAAGTTGAGGAAAACGAGAAAAATATTTCTTCTTTTATTTATTAGAACTGAAACCATTGCTACCTTTTGTAGTCATTATTTTATTTACTATAGATATAGGATAATAATCAATCAAAAAAAAAATATCAAAGCCGATGGGGGGGGGTCCGGACCCCCTGGACCCCCCCCCCCTTGTGTGCGCCACTGGCCTATATTGGTTATCGTTATGTAGTAGTGGGTCGCGAAAAAAAAAATCTAGTTGAAGATTTTTTGAAGAGAAGGACAAAAAAGTTTGGGAACCACTGCTCTAGATCAAGATTTTCTCAGTTTTAGTTCGAAATGGCCCCCCTTTTGACGATGGCACACAGGCTTTGCTTCCGCGCCACGCCGCCCCTGCTCAGAGCTTAGAATTAAAACAGATAAAATTTGCTCATATCAATCACAGAAAAACATGTTAACAATGACCATAAAAACAAAACCACTGAGGATCAATTTCATTATATATGGATACTAGCAACTTTTTTTTAAGACTTGAGAATTGAATTTAGTTTATCATTTTTGGATTTTTATTTAACCTTCTTTAATCTCGTCATTTTTTAAGCATCTTTTATTTAGTAGACCCTCTAAGGCGTAGCTTGAAAAACGAGCAAAAATATTTTTCTGCATACTGTAGCTGTTTCAATGAGAAAATTAACGATACTAAAATTATAAACGAAACCTATATGTAAAAACAATGTATTCCTTTTTTGTGTCGCAAAGAAATTAACTTTTTGGCAGTGACTTGAAAACTGGCGACTCCCGTGCACTTTAATTATGGTTGTCCAGAAATTAAATGATTCATTTTTAAAACGTTACACACTATCAAAAGTACGAATTATCAAACATTTAATGATTTTATTATCTTTCAGATTAATGAGAGAACGTAGGATTTGCGTATCATTCTGTTTTGAGAAGTGTAATAATTATCAAATATTTATTTATATTGTTAATCTAAAAAGTTGAAGCTGTATTAGTATAATTAGTAATACTATTATTTAGTTTGTTTCAAATTTTGGGGTAAAAAACATACTTCTTGTGAATAGTATTTGGTTTATATGTAAGGAAAACACAGGAATAATCGGTGTGTACCTGTTCTTAGTACGGTAAAGATCAAATACATGGATCATCCGGATTAATTGTGACTTAATCC
>JAWZYV010003568.1:0-13242 GCA_038373885.1 Cheiracanthium punctorium | reverse complement strand
GAATTGGCGGAGACAACATTTAAATTTGAAAATTTTCCAACCATGCAGCACTTAAATTTAACTAAATTTCTTTTTCTGCATGTTTCATTACTGTTAGAATAACTGTTCCTAAAAGTGCATAGTACAACTTCTGAAGAGCTATTAAAAAAATCTTTGAATCTCTAAATTAGGATAACTTAATTGCATAAAAATAACTTAAAGTTGCATCATTTCTGGGGAAAAAAAAAAAAAAAAAACCCAGCCTGTTTCCACTTTTTCTCCCCAACCCCCATTTTTTTATTTGTTATTGACACACTCTCTCTTTTTCCTTTTTGCTTGAACTGATTAAAAAAATACTGATTTAAACATTAATAAACTATTTTAACTTGATTTCCTATGACACACAATTAAATATAAATAAATACCAAGTTTTTAACTGACAGGTGAGGAGATTCCCATTATAAACAAAGCATTGTCTACATTAAAAATAAATAAAATTAACATTTATAATACTGATCTAAAATAAGTCAGAATGAGTGTAATTCGACTTGCAGTTGACAATAACAAAAAAAAAAAAAAAAAAAGAAAGAAAAACTTCCAAGTTTTGACACATATTTACTATATGTATAATCAGATTTTGTTTAAAAAGTTTTATATTTTAAAAATAAAAAAATTAAATTTTAAGTAAAATAATTTTAACTCATTATTAACTTTTAAATAAAATAAGCACCTTTTTAAATTAAATAAATAAAAAATTATTTTATAATAACATTTGCATGCAGCATAACATTTTAAGAAAAATCATCAAAATATTTGGTTTTTAATTAAATTAACCTATTAGGACTCAAAATACCACCGTTTTTATTTTAAATTATCTTACTTTATGCATTTACATGTAAGTAAAAAAATAGTTTGCTTTGTTAAGAGCTGTGCCTTTTTCTGAAACAGCTTTTGCAAAATTATTGTTTTTATGAAATTTTTTTGAAAAAAAACAAAGTTTATGAATTTTTGGGGGGTTCCAGTTTTAAGCAGCACTATCAAATTAATTTTTTCTATAATCTCCAAACCTTTGTGACCATTTTGGTATAAATTTCAATTTAATATATTGAAAATAAAGAAAGTTATGATGTTTTATCTGAGAAAGCACCATTAAAATAAGTGTATGCAAAAACGCCATTTATGGTCACTTTCCTATTATTTTAACAATTTTTATCTTAAAAAGTATTAGAGATATTGAAGTAAAATTTTACATTGTTAGTTAGAACACTAATGGCTACAGTTATAAAAATTTTCAAAGAAATCCGAGACGGTGGGTGACATGGCCTGGTTGATTTGAAATGGAATGACCCGTACATCAGTTGGAGTCATATTGCCTTTAATAAATCATTGAAGCAATTTCAGTTCTTCAAGTGAGGTCTTCCCATCAATATCGCTTTCAGAATTTTTTTCGTCACTAAGTTTCAGATGCAAACTCTGACACATATTTAATAAATCTTCATCTTCAAATTCTCTTAGCTTATTTATATTGTGGATGAGTTTAAAATCGTCATTATGTTCTTTGATCAACAGGAACGTAATTGCGGTATCTAAAATTTTGAAAAAGAAATTCACTTTAAAATTTTCTTTTCCATCGTTAATAGCTTTATCTGGTGCTTAATATTCAAACATTCTTTTCCCATTTCTTCTTCGAATTTCGGGGAAAGAGCTTTCAACATTTAGGTCAGTTGCTATTTTCATTGAAGACGATGTGAAATTTTCAAGCATATCATCACTCCGTTGTTCTTTGAAATACTTGTAAAACAGAATCAAGATTTTGTATAACGGTTTGAATGCAATATGTGAGATTTTGAATCGTCTTGCTTATTACATTAATATGGCTTAAAATTTCGTACCATATGTTAATTGAACAAATAAATTTAAATGAAAATAATTTCGTTATTTAATTATCTGCTTGTACCCTGCTTTCGATGTCTTAATCGATAACGGAATTATCTTCCGTTATCTCTAAAAGAGCTTGGTAAATTTCTTTGATGTTATTCTTAACAGTGTTATTCGAAAAAATCATGTGATTTTGGTACATAATTACAAATAAACTAATTATGCCAGGCACTTCAAAATTTTAAAACTGCCTCTTTACAAGCTGTATTATATACTGCGAAGACAGGAAAATCCGTATCAGTTTCAAAACTTTTATAAAAAATTCTTAAAAATCGGAAATTTTCGCAAAGCGTGTCACTCTTCGAAAAATCTTGCAGCTCCGATTCATGTTTAAGAATTTTTTCTGAAAATTTCACAAAAGCCAAAGCGTTTTCGCTTATCGCAGTGTGTAAAACAGCTTATGAAGAACCATCTGGAATTTTTTGGAGACCCTGGTGCTATTAGTTTATTTCAATTTGTGTACCAAGACTAAAAACAGAGTTATTTTTTTTTTTCGAAGAACAGCCTTAAGAGGTTTAGTTGCCTCTATTCTACTTTACCATCTAGTTGCGGACAATGGCTTTAAATTTAAATTTGTAACATATGTTTTCATTATGGCCCATCGTTTAAGAGAACGTGAAAAATAATTATACAGTTCTTGTATTACGCTAAAAAAGCTTACTGCTTCAAATGTCACTTTTGCTGCATCATTAAGAACGAGGTAAATGCATGGGCAGTGCATGGAATAAAAAAGGGCTGTGGATTTATTTCTTTGATTTCTTGTTGTAGTCCTTTATGCTTTCCATACATATTTGCACCATTGCCATAGGCTTGGCCTCTTAAATCTAAAATTTGGATGTTCAGTGAATGAAGGTATGTCTGTATGAAATCATATAAACCTTGACCAGTAGTATTAGAAACACTCTGTCAGTCTTGCCTCCGTTTGGCGCCCCTAGCACCGAGGCGCCCTTGTGCGACGCACAACCTGCACAACTGTAAGGGGCGGCCCTGGGCAGGATTTAGTTTCATATTCAACTGTGTCTATTGAGTATTAAAATTTACTTTCCAGTAGCATTTTTGTGATTCAAAATTCTTGAAATTTTAATGATATAAACATTATTATCATACATGGGTCGTTCTACCAAAAAAAAAAAAAAAAAAAGTATTACCTGCAGTTTGTGGTTGGTAGTTTTAGAAATAATTATTTAAAAATATTTTTGTCAGATATTTAAAATATTATGACAGATTTTTAAATATAATTAATAAATTCTGGGGATGTTTTTATTTTTTTAGTCGATTTTTTTTTCAATAAATGGAAGGATACTTCTATACCTTTCATACGTCACAACATAGTTTCCTCTGTTTACTTTCTCTCCTATTGGTTAAATACAAAAAGAGATATAAATTTAATAGAGTAATCTCAGTTACTAGACAATTTTTTGCAATATAAATGAATTCTGTTAGAAAAGAAATAAAAATTTCAGAATCATCTTTTGAATTACTGTCACAGTCTTTCTTGTGTCCTCCATTCAAAATGCAATTAAGTACAAGACTTTCCCAAAAATAGCACCCCTGTCACCTCATTACAGGGTATTAGAATCACAGGTAGCCATTTTCAGTAGTAATTTGGTTGAAATTCAAGCATTTTTCTCTCTGAAGTCAAATAGGTAATTGTATGGATTCTCTGTTCTTGATTTTAAAAAGTAAAAATTGTTTATATGTTAAAATTATTTTTTAAATTAAAAATAAAGCTCTTTTTCAGTAACATTTAAATTAAAATGGCCTGTTAACTGTAAGTCAACATGATATAGAAAACAAAACATAACAATTTGTATCCTCTGTTACTATATAAATGCAATGTAGAGTAGCAATGCAATGGATATCCGGCAAACATGCCGGATAATTGGCAGTAAGTAGTTGATTATTAAATATATCTGGCCTAAAATTATATACTGAAAAATAGCATAAATTATAACTAATATTATAGATGCGAAAGTGAGTTTGTTTGTTTGTCTGTGATGCTTTTGACGCCCAAACCGCTGAATTGATTATGATGAATTTTGATATAGAAATAGATGGGACCCTGGAGACTCTTATCCCAGAAGCATTAAGTGGGTAAAAGTGCGACACACATCGCAGAACATTTATTTCATCTTTTAAAAGAAAGAAGATATAAAATGATATATGTTCTTAAGAGTAATTAATGGGACATGCCCTTTATGCTATGCCTTCTTTCTTCACTTTTTGCACAATTTTTATACCTATTTTGCATTTGTCAGACTTGGACAAAATGTCTGCAGTACATTTGCAATGGTTCAAACTTATGTTGCAGACCACTGAATATAATTCTGCTCCTGGGACTGTTATAAGCTACTTAGAATTTTATATTTTTAATTACTTTTTCACAGGGTTGGCATGGCTTAAACCACGGTTTAAATTATGGTTTAAACCAAATGTTTTTTTTTTCTCAAAAAAAAAAAAAAATCAATTGGTTTTTTTAAAAGAATAATTTAAAATTCCGAATACTACAGATAGAATATGTTTTGATATCTTTTAAAATTATCCTTATAAGTATCAACAATAACTTTTTATATCAATCTAATAGACATCTTATTGTTTTATCTTTATTAAAAATTATTAATTAAACTTAAATTATAGGCTGCATTTTTAATTTGTTTCTAAAATAGAGGTTTTGTGTTTTAACAACTTATTTTTAAACCTTAAAAATATCATTTTGAACAACTTATCACCATTATTACTGATGAATCTTAAGTGCAAGATTCCATGTAAAATGTAGTAAACAGTTAATATTGTATTATATTATATACTAAATATAAAAAATAGTTTCTCTAAATAAAATATTAAAATTGAATGATTTCAATGCCCACGGTGAATAGCAACAATTGTTTATTTACTTTGTTTTACTTTCGGAAGGAATATTGCTATCTGAACATTTTACAAATACTTTTATTTATAAGTATGTAACAGGTAATTATAAAAGGATTTAAAAAAAAAAAAAAAACCTGGTTTAAACCAAAAAATCCGGTTTAAAGCAAAAAGACCTGGGTTTTTGGTTTTTTTCGGATAAACCGGGTCTTTTCCAACCCTGTTTTTTCAACTACTAATTAAAAACCGTTTTTATGTTCTCATTCTTGGCGAGTTTCGCCCGTATAAAATGTGATTTATGCTTTTAGCTAACAGAAATGCTATTATTTCAATGAAGGATCGCCTATATTTGTAAAACATGAAATGGCATGGAAATGGAGCTAGCTCTACGCCAAATCTACTTTATATGTATAATAATAAAGGGGAATTTTTTCTGAATTTACATTGTTTGACAGCAGATCACTTAAAATATTACAAGCTGCCAGTAAACATGAATCCATTTCCTTTTGCTCATGTGTATGAGATGGTATTGTGGTGACGTCAGCACACAGTAGTCTATGATAATCTATAATATATTGAAATACAGCATGTCGAATTCCTTTCTTATTGTTATTATTGAAGAAAAATATCAGCGCGGAGTCTAAGCAGAACGGAACGGCCAGTATGAATGCAGCTTTACTTCTTCAAAACTGCATCATAATTCAGCTGCAATCGTATATCTGATTGCCATCCCCTTAAACTAATGGACTTATCCCTTTTCTCCTCTAACTGGATATTCAGGTTTCTACATAATCGGTAGTCAAAATATATTATAATATATAGTTAATGTACTTTTTTCTCCTGTTTACGTTGCTTTATCAAAAATAAAGTTTTAAATACAGTGGAACCCCGATCTATCGTTCCTGCATTCATCGTTTTCCCGTATTGATGGTTTTATTTGTATGGTCCCTGCACAAGTTGTATTCAAATAATGTTAACAAAAACCGCATGTATCGTTTGTCAGAATATCGTTTTCCTGCGTTCATCATTGTAAAATGTTTCTTCTGACCGAAATGAAATTGAAGGTCAAGTGGATCAATATGGCATATAAATTTAATCACTTCCTGGTACGATTTCCTGAGTTAATGATGACTGCTTACATTTAGCAGGCATGTGTATGTTGTTAAATTGATGTTTGTGTCTCGATTGATATAGAAGCAATGGGCAGTATCTTAAGAATAAAAGAAAAGTGATGAAAAAAAAAAAAAAATAATGACGAAGAAGCTGAGATTAATATTCATGATGATGAGACTGAGCCAACACTAGTGCAGAGTTTATCCGACGCAATACTAATTGTATTAACTTTTATATACAAACATGAAAACTCGTAATAAATAAGATAAGAAAAATACTGTAAATCTTGGAAATTTTTCGTGTAATTAAAAAATGAAAAAGCCAGTGTAAAAACTGAATTTTAAAAAATAAGTATCCCCTAATTTTCTACACACAACTTCAATTTGTTTCTTTTACAGTTTGTTAAAAAATTTAGTATATTTGGTATACTGTATACAGCATGTGTATTCATAAACATTGTTTTCTTCGTATTTTGCCTTTAATCCGCATGCATCATTTTTTACTACGCACCCCCTTGGAAAACGATAGATCGGGGTTCTACTGTATTTTGAATGAAAATAATTACTAAATTACAGGATTGAATTAGTGCTTTTATGGATTTCAGCCGTATAGTTTTAAGAGCAATATGCTAACTGATTTTTTGGGAATGGCAGAAATATTCATATCTCTGCCTTCTCAGATAAATTTGTTGGATGCTCTAAAAACAAATCTCTAATTGCCAGTGAAGTGTGCTACCTCACCAAGTAGAAATAACTTGCCAAAGTGTGCAATGTTCAAGTTAATCGCAAAAGGTACGCTGTATCTTTTAGTTTTATACAAGTTATGGATGTTTGCCCGGTAGCAGAAACCGGGCAGCGAGTGCAGCAGATCAATCTAGCAGGTTAAAAAAATATTTCTGTTTCAGTCAGATTCACTTCCCCCCCCCCCCCCCCCCTCAGGCTATCACGGTATGGCATCCTCTCTTCTTCAGCAAAAGGTAGCAACCACCAATATCACTGCGAACAGTGCTTCACAGGTGTTTAGTCTCTGAAAAGGGGGTGATAGACTGAGGGGAACTGGAGTTGCCACGAATAGAAAACAGACGCATTCCCACAAAGACTCCACACCTTGACCATACAAGTGAGGTATTCTAGTAGCAAATATCATTGTTTTATGTTTCGTTCATGTGTACACTACTGCCGATGTGTATGCAAGTTGTGTAAAATGACTGCACAGTACGAAAAGGTTGCAAGTTTTGGTTGTAGTTTATTCAGGGAACGTTAGGGTTGCAGATAAATTTTGGTTTCTGATCCTGGTGCTGCAGATTGAGACAGAAAATTCTTCTATGGGGATGTCTGTTGCAATGCACAAATGCGTTAAAAGAATTTACATATTAAAACACACTTCAATATAAGTACAAATTTACTGTCTGTTTTACTATGTAAGTTCCTTAATATACATATATTATTGTATTAAAATGGACAGTGATAATATTTAATTTAAACTAAAAATTATTGTCGTCTTGTTATGTCTGATTATTGTCACTTGGCAACAACAAGAAAAACCTGTGTCCATTGTGATATCAAGTAGAGTGTGCTGGATCATTAGATACACGGATATGGATCTGTAAATGGATAACTTGTTTTTATATCTGTAGATACGGATATGAAAATGGATCATGTGTTTCTTATATCCGCAGAAAAAAAATTATAAAAGACTTACAAAAGATAATTAATATCGTAAGACATATCTTCAATTTACTGATGCGTGTTATACACTGGGATATACGGTATATATATAATAATATCAGGTTGTAACGAAAGTTTTCTGCCAAATCTTGAGTCAGCTCATACAGTTCCCAGCGATTGACCTTGTATGTAAAGTTTATGCGATGAATACCGTGACTAATGGACATGGCACTAGCGTCTAATGTCTTAGCTAGCTTTCGAGTGGTTAAATACTGATGTTCCACATGTTCTCGCAGGCAGGCCTCATGAACATGAGTAGGCCAGCCCTCTGCTTCTTGAATATCATAGTTCTTGTGTTTGAACTTTCAGTACCAAACCTTCACAGTGTCATATTATACAACAGTAGTACCAAAAGCTGTATACATAATTTGGTGGCATTCTGTAGCTGACTTTTTGCACTAGAACCGGAAGTAAATGAGGGTTCTAATTCGGTATCGTAATAGGTTTCAATTTGAGTTACCTTGTACTAATGGTAAAGATTTTTTCCTAACAAATTTCACAACATTGTTCTAAAGGCATTAGCAGATTTTCTTTTTAATTTTTAGATAAACAAGCACTTCCTCTTGAGAATAATCAGTTAAAAAAAAATAATTTAACTTGCCACATTCATTATAATTTGTCAATTATTTCATTTGGTTTTTTCTTCTTGAACAAGAACCAGAATTGATAATCCAGAATCGGCCTTACAGATTCAACAGGCACATTCATTGTGTGTAAATGTTTTTCTTAGATTCATTGTCCGATTCCCTATCAATGGCCTGTTTCTAGATCAAATTAGTATTAAGTAAAATCAGTATTATTAAAGCTCATCCAAATAATGCAATAATCTACAGATATGAAAAAAAAAAAAAAGGAGAATTTTCCTGTTGTCTCTTTGGATGTAGGTTCATTCGCTTTAAGTGCCTCATCCGTTCGTCGTATATTGACTAAATCTGACTCGCTGGACTATTGAGAGATTTCCTTTTGTGTCTATTGTGCAATGATGGAAAGATAAAAACGCTGCATTCGCGTCTTTGCAACGGTGGGAAGCGAAGCAGACAATAATTTTTAGGCTAATTATGCTGTAACACTTAATGCACCCGGCCAATACTTGCAATGAGAATTTATCCACATGTGTGTACGTAAAAGGGGGGGGGGCTCGATATGTACTCATACGTTTTAGACCGAATCACAGAAATTTGGTCGCAAAATCAAATTAAATAGCATCTTCACATTACTCTGAATAGGGGGCAGGTAGGGCCCTATTCAAAAGCCACATTCCCGTAGGTAGGGCCCCCCCCCCCCGAACTTTGCAAATCCTAGAGCCTCTTTAAAAGCAAAATAAGTTATGTCCACTATTAAAAAAAAATCAGGAGCGGACCTATAAAAATTTCTGCGGTGGTTTTAGCCTAAACTTAGTGTAAATATGCGTTAGGGCCCCTTAGAAAGACCCCCACCGAAGGCACCCTACACATCGGCCTAGAGCCCACGTGTAGCTAATTGGCCGTAATCCCACAACACAACACAGCCATCTTTGTCGAGAAATTGCCTAACCCTCCTGTTTATTTAACTGGAATATTGGGTCTGATTTCGTGTAAATAAAGGTTCTGGCGAAAATTTTAAAACAGTTTTTGCATGCGATTTTAACATAGGTTTCAATTTTGAAGAAGTATTTTATGGAACAAGAACACAAATACAGCATACTAGCGGAATAAGGTGCACATTCTAAACAGTGTTTTAAAAAATCATGTATAAGTATAGTTAGAATATTTTGCAGTTTTTGTAGGCGATTAAATAAATAACCATAATATGTTTAATATTTATTTACTTATTTTTCATTTGTATTTTTTGGTTCATCAATATCCAATGTGTGCGAAAAACGGTTGCTTAAGATTGTTTATTTATATAATCATTTTTTTGCATTTTCCATTTTATTCAAAGGATACTGAAACTTTTTTTTTTCGCAGTGGGTTTAATTTATTTATAAATATTTTATGAGGCTCTAATTATTTAGTAACTATCTTCTTGGGGAATTGATAATCCGTGTAAAATACTATCTTCAAATTCTTCAGGAGTCATACTTCCTAATGCAACGATTTCAAATAAATCCCCCATGCAATAAGTGCAAGAACGACCTTGAGAACGTACACCATATGAAAAAAAAAAAAAAAAAAAAACACTGTCAGTTGTCTTGGAAACGCTCTTCATCCCCCCACTTACACACCACACCTCACACAGGACGAAAGGGGGGAAATTTGCTGTTTCTTCAATCACGGAAGGGAATTTTAACCTGCGCTGTTTTCAGAAAAAAAAAAATCTAATTAACATTTCTGCACGGTTCAAAATTTAAAAGAGGGGGAAATAAATGTTTAATCAGCTGTAAAAAGATGGAAAATTTTTGCCCGTTAGGTTTTTCGATGCGACAGTTTTAAAATAGCATATTTTTAAAAGCAGTACATTTTCTTCGAAACAGGATTTCCTTTAAAAAATTCCCCAAAATCGGCAAATGTAAGTACAATTTTGTAACAAATTATATTTGAAAAAGAAAACTCTGTAGTTTCCGATGATATAAAAAATATAGTATTCGGACAGAAAGTTAGCTCGCGATAACGTAAAATGCGAGAAAAAGGGCCAAAAACCTTACAAAACATAAAATAACTCAAAAACTATTAATCCAATTAATTTCATTTTTACGGCATTAGCTTTCTCTTGTCCTATTTAGTCAGCGTGCCAAATTTGGTCCAGATCTGTCGAAATGTCTGGACGTGTATAGCGAACAAACAAACTCTTCTCTTTTATATATATAGATTACAGAACCGTATTCACATGCATGACTACAAGGCATAACCCATCCCCCTCCCTTTCACAATTCAGTATACACCCTGCCTCTAATACATGCAGAAATGTTTTATTTGTTGAGCGAAACTGTCCCTTTTCTTAATAATACTCTCACAGTTTTACATCAAGTTATATTAATTGTAATAATATATTTATTGCATCCTTTTTTTTTTCTTGTTGTATTTTATTCATATACTAGCTGCGTGCCCGTTCTTCGCACGGTAGGAAACGAAAAATTTCCTCACATGTGTAATTCGAATTAATTCCAGTGATGTGGAATCTAGAAAAAGCTAAATTATTTCACTCTTGATTTAAAATTTGCGTCATATATGTAATAACCTGAGATCATTGCAATATAATGACACACACACAAAAAAAAAAACTATGTCAGCGTCATTCGGTATCAAAAAAGTGAAAATGGACCGTTTGCAGTGAACTTCTCACTTTCAAAATGTCTTATTTCCGCAGACATGCTGTCTTTTAGGTTCACGTTTTAGCGTTAAATACCTCAGACACTACATGAAATGGACATTTTTTTTTTTTTTTTTTAAAATACGTCACCCTCTCTTGCAACCCTTTACAAAAAGAAAAGAGATAAGACTGCGCTATTTATAAATGCTTTAAAAGTGTTTTTCTAGATTATGCAGTTTAATTTTTCTTCTCACAAATAAATCCAGTATTTATAAAAGGAAATCGAGCCAAGCAAAGAAATCGTCTGCTCGCGGGACCCGTTTTTATTTATTTTTTTTAACTGGCAATTTTAATCATTGTTACTGTATCCATGACAAACAAACCGCAAGATATCAAACCGAAACTCATAAGCAGGTACTACTGAAAAGAAAATCCTTCTTTACTTAAAAATTCGTAAAAATTCTCCTAATTTATATTTTTCCTCCGTTCTTCTTTTAAAAGTGGGCGAATTGTGTGCTCCGTCTTTTGCCCAAATATAAAAAAGTTATGACAGATAGAATTCAAGATGCAGCAGTTTTAAAAATATTTTTCGAAAGTCAGCGTCAAATTTAATTTTATTTGAAAAATTCCCAAAAATCTGCAAATTATGTTACACAGTCCAAACAAATAGTTTTTAAAAGAAAATTTTCTCCTCTATACGATGATGTAAATATCGTTTTCTTGCGAGTGCAATTACCGGCGTTATTATGTATTATGCAAGAAAAATCGGACAAAACATAAAATAAAACATTTTCTAATTCGAATTTCGAAAAAATCGCTTTGAGGTGTGTCGAGACCCGTCTTGGAGAATTTCCGTACAAAATTTGGTAGGTCTACGATCACCCGTTTCAGAGCTACGCGAGACACAGACAGACAAACGGACAGTTTACACTCTGTTTTATTTATATAGATGAAGTTCAATATTTGATAAGTTATCCTTCTAAATATTTATACTTCATCAGTCTTGCGTATTTCAGTAAGTTTTTTTTTTTTTTTTTTTTAGTTTATCTTAAAAGTTTAATAAGCTATAAGTTTTATAAAGAGAGAGCTTTATAAGATGTAAATGTATCTAATAAAAATTTTAAAAAATTAATCAAGTACCTTTTACATTGTAGTATAAACAATTTTTACTAATTTCATGACAATTAGTAAACGTCTAAAGTGTATAGGTCTAGGGTTCTGGCTTACCGTGCAGCCGTTTTCTCCATCTGTAATGTGAATTCGGGTTAGGATCCCTCAAAAAGTCCTCCACCCAAGGCATGCCTAAATGAAGCAGTCAATCCTTGTGTAGATCTGCCTTCACCACAAAACATAAATAGCTTTCATGATAATTTACAGTGAAAGTAAAAAGTTTAATATTTTTAATTTTAAATAAAAATCATAATCACTTGCAAACACTATTTTCGAGGATGTCCTAAAAACCCTGACTTAGAGTTTTCTTCTTTGAATATTGATCATAGACATATAGAATAAATTAGATAGTTATTTTATGGTATCAAATAAAATGTTCTGGACATTAAATCTAAATAAATACAAACTTATATTTTTTATACAGCCCTCTTACAAAAATTCCCAATACCCCATACATTAATGAGGTGATGTAGAAAATTTTAGTTTTTCTCATAAAAAGGCTTGCAGATATATTTCATCAAAGTTGGTGAGGGGGAATAAGCTTTGCAATACTAATAATGGTAAAAATATAATTATTAAAACTAACCTAACAACAAACCCAATTAAAAATGAATTTTAATTACAGTTATATATAGCCGATATTTCACATTTTAAGAAATGAGTTTTAAATAATTTTTAGTCAGTTTCCTTTAAAAAGGTTTTTTTTTAGCATTTAGAAATAAAAATTTGTTTTAAAACAGTACTCTTATACCAATATTTGATTTAAAAAGTTTTTTTAAGGAAGTTTTTTTTTTTAATTGACTTATTAATACCATAATTTAATTCTGAAAAAAAAAAGCATGTCTAAAGTAAAAGAAATTTTTAATTTAAATACTTTCAAAAATAAAAATATTTATATGTAAATGTATATACTTATAAATCATCCATTCTAAGAATTATTATTTAAAACCAAAGGGTTAACAAGATAAATTACCATGAATCAGAATAAACTCTTGCACGCATAAAGAAAACCAGTAATAATAAGCCATGGCTGATTACAAATAAGACTGAATGTGGTAACATATTACAGAGAACGTGCATGTTATATCTGTGAAGTCTTAAGATTCTTTTTTTAGGCTTGCCTGTTAGGTGAGAGATGGTATTTAAAATTTTCGAAACTACTATAATTTGATACTGAATGACTAATTCTGGACTTTGTCCTAAGAATACAAACAAATTGAAA
>JAWZYV010003567.1:0-14711 GCA_038373885.1 Cheiracanthium punctorium | reverse complement strand
GGCAAATGATCCAGATAGAGTGAGATAAGAGTGAGAAAACTGGCATTATGACTCTTCATCGATAGGATTCTGTCACCTAACTGCAAGAGTGAGACAAGTTCACTCTTAGAGTAAGGGTGAAGGCGCTATCTGCTCACTCTAGCGAGAGAGTAACACATTTCCTTGATGCGTTCACTTCAGCAGAGTGAGTGCGTTGCTTCCATACTCAAACGACGCCATATTGGAATGGACTGCAGTTGGCGAATACCAACTGCATACAAGTAATGGAATATTTTAAGCTAACACAAGTAAGTTATAAAACCTTATAACTTTTCAATTATTGTAAATGTTATTTAGAATTTGATAATTCACAACATAAGATACATGGATTCAGTGTCGGATCCATTAGGACTCCAGCTCTTCCGACAGACATTGCTTTGGTTAGGGTTAACATTTTGCTTTACTATACATTTTGTTTTTAAGACTTAAACAAGCCTGCTTCTTTTAATTTTATACCCTTCCGAGAAATTGATCTTTGGATCCGCCTCTATACTTGATCGTAGTATGTTATTTATGCTTATATAGCTGAAATCTTGCATTCGTTTTTTGTTTCTGTATATAATATTTGAGCATGTTTTGATGCGTGTTTGTAAATCGGTGGTGCAGTCAGGATTTTATTTCGGGGGTGGAGAGGGCTCTAACCTGTGTATCAAATTGTAAGCAAGCTGTTTTCAACTGTAGCCTCAGTATCAAATTTTAAACTAAGTAAAGGGTCAGATTTTTAGGAAGGATACGCGCCTGTTGCAAATAGTATAAACAAAATTTTAAATCAAAAGCAGAAAATAATGATCAATTATATATTGTATGCAATTTATATTGAAATAAATTATAAACGTGGGAAAAAAATATTTTGTGATTAAATTTCAATATGTCTATGTGCATCATTTTATCTTATTGCACATTCTAGCACAGATTCACGCTTAGAATATACATATATACGTTGATTAGATCAAAATAACCGCTCTGTTGTTGTGGTGTAATATTTCCCTCTCCACTTTTTACACATACACAAACCTCTCTCTCATATGGTAAAGTGGATAATTTACGATCGAACACCCCAGATGGCCTCAGGAAAGTCCACTTTTAAATCAGGGAAACCAGCTGAAAGTAGCAGGTGATTCAGAATGTGTGAGCTTTCATTAGTAGTACGAAAAACACAAGGGATTGAACTTGTGCTGGTAAACTGATTCAACGCGGAAAAAAAGTTATTGTTTTTGGTGTTAAATGCGAGATTTTTGGAATTGAAAAGTTTGTATACTGTTTAAGGATAATTCAATAGTATAGTAACGGATAAGTTTAATATTACTGGTAATAAAGGTAAGTGTTACAATATTAAATTTAGTAATACAGTATTAATTTTAGAGCCTTGCAGATTTTGGTATGGTAGATTTTATGTCTTCTGTTGTGTATCAATATTGGTAAATAAAATTCTCAAATTGGTAAAAACTTACCTTTTAGCCTAGATACCAATTCAAAATAATGCTAATTTTTTTCTATTGAATTTAATTAACATATGAAATATATCCACAATATTGGCTATATACTGGAAATGTTTCTGAAGTAATTCCATTACTGATAAAGTTTTTAATAGTAGCAAGTTAGTAGTTAGCCCAAATATCTTTACAATGTGTTCACAATATTAAGTAAAAATTCGAAATATTTATAATGTATTCTTAATATTGACAAGTAATTTTTAAAAATATTTTTTATACCATTTTATTATTTTTCTAATGCTAATATACTCAATCCTTCACATTGTTTATTATATTGGAAATAAAAAACTAATATTGGTAAAAAATTAGCAACATTTATCCATTATATTTGTCCATGTTAATGAATTAAATTAAATATATTTAAAATGTATCCACACAGTATTTGTGTGTATATTATAAATTTTCCCTCATATTGTACTAACAAATATTTTTAATGTGTCAGCATCTTAATATCACAGTAATGGTGAATTAAGACTGTTTATTCTACTGTACATTATTTCAAAAATTTAAAATCTGATAAATAATTTTTAGGTGCATTTATGTACAAATTGCTGAAAAATATATTTTTAATAATTAAGTCAAATACTACTGAAAATCCTGTGATGATAAGACCATGATTATCACAGGAGCAAGGAGGGCACATGCCCCAGACACCCCATTTTAAAGGGTCCTTAAATTTTTTCAGAATATGAATTTAGTTTATTTAAATTTTTCATTCTAAGATACTAAATGCCTGGTTTTTTTTTTTCTAAAAGTTGGATGTGTGTGTGGCCAAAATAGATCCCAAATGGATGAGCCGATTTTAATGTAGTTTGTTTTTATTTTAAAGATGGTATAAATCCAGAACGGTTCTTCATTGTATTTGATAATATTCACTTCATCTATTCCCCTTAAATAAAGCTTACTTTACACTTGTTCAGTCTAAGACAATTCAAATAATATTGTTGACATTCAATTAATTTTGATTGCTGAATTATTTCTGTAATGTTATGGAAAAAGCCATGCTTTGAGTTGCATTTTTTTAAGACTTCATTTTTAATAAAGGTTATTTCACATATTGCATAGGAAATGTTCATAAACTTAAAATTTATCTAGCATATTTCATTTTAAATTCATTTAATCAGAACATATCTTTGCAGATTGAAAAAACATACTTAAGTGGGGGGGGGGGGAGTGAGTTTTGGCTTAGGGACGTATCTAAAACCTTAAAAATTTCAAGCTGAACTTTCAAAATTACCCACGAATATGTAATTTTTCTCCATTTCTTTATGTTTACTTATTTCGAGGGTGGCTGAAGCCCCACCAGTCACCCTCTGGCCAAGGACGTACCCAGGAAGGGGGGTGGGGGTCTGTAACACCTCCGAAATTTCAGTTTTTATTAACAAAGCAATAATGGTGAAGTCTTTTTGTGAAAATTTCTGCCTTTTTCATCGTTTGGGACCCCCTCCGAAAATTTTTGTGGACCCTCCCAGAATTTTTTTTTGGGTTATGTCCCTGCCCCTGCTCTCCTCTCCTAGGGGGGGAGCAAAGTTCCCTACCTTGAGCCCCCCCCCTTATGGGTGCCCATATCATTAATGTTATATTTTTTCAAGTATTTAATATTATTCTGTGGTTTTCTGAACTTGCAGGTAGCAGAACAGATTTCATTATTTATTGACATTGTTGAGAAAGCAGACAGCATGGATTTCAGAGTTTGGGTCTTCTAACTGGGTATCATTAAGGGTAAATAAATTTATGATATTGGTAAAATTTACTTAAAAATTCAAAATAATTTTAATCCTTTTTCTACTGAATTTAAATGAAATGTATCTGCAATATTGCCTATATTTTGGAAGTAGTTCTGAAGTAGTTCCATTACCAATAAACTTTCAAATAGCACCTCACAGGATTGTAAAAACATTGAAAACCCAAACCAGTATTTTTTACATAGCAGCAAGTTAATATTTAGCCCAAATGTATTTAAAATGTATCCCACAATCATTAGGTAAACATTGGTAATATTTCTAATGTATTTCCTAATATTGACAAGTAATTAATTTTTATAGTATTTTTATTTTTTTCATGTTCATATACTTAATTATTCAATATTATCATTAAATTGGAAATAAATACTAATGTAAATTGTAGCAAATTAATATTTACCCATTATAGTGTCAATCTTAATGAATTTAAATTAAATTTATTTAAAATGTATCCACAATATTGGGTGTATATTTCAAATATTCCTCATATATATTGCACAAGTATATATTTTTGATATGTTAGCATCTTAATATATTATTACTTGCGAATTATCACTGTTTATCTGTCTAAACATTATTTTGTGCATTTAAAATCTGAAATAATTTTAAATGCCATTCATTATACAAATTTCTGAAAAATATATCTAATATAAGTCAAATATTACTGAAAAATATATCTAATAAATAGTCAAATATTACTGAAAAATTTAATGTAATATGATTGTTCCCTGATTATCATGGGCAAGCGGGTAAATACTGTGGAAAATAACAGAAAGACAATTGTCAGAGTCGGTGAAAGAAACAAAATGTAAGGGGGGCCCCCATTTAGACCCATACTTCTGACTCAAGCGACTTTATGTCGTAATTGCTGCCTGGATTTGAGATTGGGGGGGGGACTGAAGCCCTATAGCCACTCATTCCCATTTACCCCTCGATTCTACCACCGATATCATTTGTTCTTGGTGATAATATGTTTAAAATGTTAAATTTTAACTGAAGACTCCTACCTTGGAGTGGTCATTAGTTAAATATATATTAAATTGATAATAAATGAATATTTCATTATAAATTGGTTGCTTTTAGAAAAACGAAACTTTTAGAATGTTTTTTTATGTACTGAATACTCATTTTCTTGAAATATAGCAGATGTTAATAACAGCGATGACTGGGTGATTTTTCAAGAACCTTTGAAAAGGGTGAATACTACTTTGGATGTCTTTAGATATAAGTATGTATTTTATTTTTAATTACTTACTGTTTCAGTGTATTTTTAAATTTGGGATGTTAATTTTATATTCATATCATATGTTTATAAATGTTCCTTATTACAACATGTCTGTGTGAATTTTATATTGATTATTATTATTTGCATTGCAAGCATCCCCATTTTAGAAGAATGTATATCTTAAGCGACTGAATCAGATGGGTAGTAGATTTCTCACAAAAAATATTGTGTTTCATTAAGTGTCTCCACTGAGTAGAAACAAAATGTTTCAATCAAGTTTATTATTTTTTTTTTTACTACAAGAAATAATTGCAATTTCTGAACAGGTTTAAAAGAATTCATCTATGGTCACGAAATTTGAAAATTCAGAATTTCTCTTGCACAAGCATGTATTTGTATGGCAATACAAATGGTTTAAATTTATAGAAGTGAAATACTCAGAGAAAAAATTTATTAACATATTGTATTGTCCAAAATAGAGGGAGAATTAGCCATCAATACAGTTTCCCACTTTTCGTGAATTTCTCTCCTAAAAATGGGATAAACCTGCAGTTAGTGTTGTCTATAAAAGTTCATCATGCTGTCTATGAAGAAGCATTCTGAATTATACCGAGTTTTTGAGAAGGCCTGTCTTTAAAGCTTGCTAGAGCCAAGTGATGAATATAAATATGTTACAAAGAAAAACTGATTGATTTTGGCTGTTTATCACTTTATTAACTTTTTATTTTCTAGTACTGTCTATGAACTTGTCCTGTGGAAAACCATTGAATTTTGTCAGTGGGCATGCTGTAAAAAGAGAGAAAACTTTGGCATTATAAGTGGTCATTCATAGTTTTGTTTTAGTTGTTTATTTATTCTTTAAGAATGTTCTTAATTAACTAGTTCAAAGTCTCATACTTTTGATCTCTGGCGGTCTAATTTTTTCAAAGCTTGTATCGCATAATTTCATAATTGTCAATAACTTTTTTTTTTTTTTGAGATGTTTACTTTTTTGTTTAGTTTATTTTTTTCTTATTTTCCAAATTGATTTATATGTTTTTTTTTTTAGTTTTTTTTTCCTAAAGTGATGTTACTTTGGGCAGTTAGTGACTATGTATTAAATTTTAGATAAATTCATGTAAATTGAGAAAGTTATTAGGGCTGTTCTTAAAAAAAAAAAGTATAACTTTTGTAAAGTTACATTCAATGAGTAAAACAATAAATATTTATAATCAGTAAAATTCAATGTGGTAGTTCTTTATTAAAGCATTTGACCCAGCAACTCTTTAGTATATCATTTTTATGTTATGCTATATTCCTGTCATTTATTTAATTCTCTATTATATGTAAATTTTTTATGTCTAGTTGCATATTTGACAACCAAGTTGAATGAAATTGCTTGCAAAATCAAGTCTTTTTGCAACATTATGTCTGAAGTAAACAATGAAATAAAGTATTAAAAAATCAAATTTTTAGTCCACTTCAGATTAATTTTTTTTACTCTGCACCCTCACTTAAAGCCTCTTAACAAATATGTTGTAAGTAAAACCTTGAAAACTCCTGTAACTGTTTAATTTATTTATTATTATTATTATTATTAATGTTGTGCACTGCTGTTGTTGTTTTGAAAATGTAAACTGTAAAAGGCTACTTTTCAGAGATAGAGATTTATAGCAATTTAGTTTAATATTCATAGACCTTTTTTCATGTTTAGTTAAAGAAGTTTTCATTTTTTCAAAAATTTTCTGATTGTTGCAGTAAGGCACAAATTGTATATAAAGTAAGATAGATTTAATATCAATAAAAATTAAAATATTTATTGCTCTTGAAATTCATAAGTATAATTGCTTCAAAAGTTGTTTGGGACATTCTTGTCAGACTTTTTTGTCCTTTTTTTGTTAATCTTCATATCTGTACTGTGGTACACCACCAAATCGAACACTAGCCTGACCAAGTATTTGACACCATAATCCACATGGTACCACCATTAGTGGTTAAAATGAGATGAAAATTTACTATTTTTATTTTAGTTTTAACTAATACAATATGTAAAATGTAAACCTTTTCCTTCCTTAGTAAATCAATTATTAAGCCTGCAGTATTCACTAAAGTGTCAATTAACCTTGTCAAGTGTTCACAGGGTTTGTCATATGTATATTTGAATATTACTCTCATAATATTTCTTTTGTCTTAGTTTTTTAACTGACTTCAAGAAGATCCTAAGGTTATTTAAGATGAGGTGTCAGTACATACTCAGAGCTGTGTAGCAAGAATTTTCTAAGTGCCACGAGTCAGCAAATATTGACCATCACTTCCTGTTTACCAAAATGCACGCATGGAACAGAGTTTTAAATAATACAAATTGGTGCCTTATTGCGATCCATATGCCCTGGGACAAATGTCCCCCCTCAGTACTACACTTCCCTGAGCATTGACATCCTTCGTAACATGTACCCAGACTGGATATGAAAATGTATTATTCAAAACTTCCATTTAATTATTTTCAATGTTCACTTTTGTTTATCTTCCACATATAGATGCCGCATCTTTGCTCACAAGAAATGCTGTTATTTGATGATATTTTTACTTGCCTGTGCATGAAAAGTTTTTATTTCGACATAAGTTTCATCACTTTTTTTTTTAGTCATTTATTGATAGTACCTCTAAAAATATTTTTACACAGTCCCTGGATCCTATTTTCTATTTTTTTGTAATTGATTGTTAATATAATTTGCAAATTTAACTCACCAATAGTAAGTATTTTTAATATCTATTTGTCACTATTAGATTGATGTTTTGTTATTACGCACAGGTTACTGTGATTCAGGGATAATTTTATTCAAAATTGTTTTGATATTGGCTTTTTGCTCAATACTGTCCCAATTATTCCTTTTTTGAGTACCTTCCAGAGTTTACCTCACAAAATAAAATTTGTGAAGTAAAATCCTACAATGTGTTCCTTAACTTTAATAAAGTATGTTGTCTCTCAATCACTTTGCAATATCAAGTA
This sequence comes from Cheiracanthium punctorium, assembly GCA_038373885.1. Taxonomy (NCBI): domain Eukaryota; kingdom Metazoa; phylum Arthropoda; class Arachnida; order Araneae; family Cheiracanthiidae; genus Cheiracanthium; species Cheiracanthium punctorium. The sequence goes on along the minus strand of JAWZYV010003567.1, from coordinate 7,223 downwards.
TATTCTAATATTATAGAAGCATAGATAACAGATTAGTTATAATACAGTACATAGCATTTCTTATCTGTAAAATAAAGTTTTTTTCTTTTATTTTGCAGTTAAAAAATATTTTTTTTGAGCTGCTATATTTAGTTTTATTGCAGGTTTTTTTTCCCTCATTTGGCTTTTAATTTCAGTGGCAAATTACAATGAAAAAGGCAGCTTAAATTCTACAACTTATTTTAAATCCATAAATTGGTACAATTTAACAGTAGGAAACCTGTTTCCTTCCCTCTCTTACCAGATTACAGTATAATGTCAAATGTTACTTTGAAAGTAATTTATTTATTTACCATACATAAATATGGTAATATGAAAATGGTAATAAGAAAGTATATATTATTACCATATTCGGTATGCTTTTGGACTGTTCCAAAATTGTATTTACCTGCTACCCTGCTCCTAAGGTTTCCAAAATGTATGTATGATTTTGCAGACTTTTTTATTAATAAAAGTTGTATCTCCGATTTTAGTGAAACTAAAAACAAAATGTTAATTCTGAATCAAATGAAAATGATCATCTGACTTATTCCTCTTACTATTCATCACCTAGTTGAAAGTGTTAAGCTGTGCTTTAGTTGGAGATTTAAATTTGACACTAGTCATTGTACACACAAAACTAATTTTAAACTATTTTATTTTGTATTTATTTAACATAGATCTAGTTTATGCTCTAGTATATTCTAGCGCCAACTCTTCTGATTTCTGACCTTTCTCAGTCTAATTCAAATTATAGGGAGGGGGATGTACCCCTTTTTTTTTATTAGGAAAACATAGCATTATTTTTAACTTTTAATTCTGTAATTACTTGTTGAAGTCATAATTTTTTATCTGCCGATGCTGTTAGAAGAACCCTGAAGTGAAAATAGTATTGAAGTACTCATAATTGAATCCATTATTGTAATTTATATAAATGTACCCATGTAATACAAATTAAACCAAATTATTGTAATTATGAGAGTGTTGTGTTTCACAGTGCCATGCTTTTATAATTCCTTCAAACCTGCAGTGATCTCATTAGAGTATACTTCCACTGTTTTTCAATTCCGTAAGGCTATTTTTTACTTCTGCATTTCTGTATCGTGATTTAATTTTTTATTTTTAAATAGAGCGCGTGACACGCATCGTAAAGCTACAATTTTTGCTACGGCTGAGGCGGACTAGCTCTGGACATGGAAGGTTCCATTACTCATGGTGTTTTATTAAGACATTGCTTATATATTTTTATTAACTGTTTTTTCTTCCTTTTTTTTTTTTTTGGCCCTCATATTAATTGAACCTTAGTTTTTTTTTTTTTTGTTTGTATATCTAACAATACTAATGAGTTTTTCTGCTATCACTATCATTTATTGTTCTAAACTGTTTTCATATTGTATAATAATCTGTGCATACAAATCTATATTAATAAATTTTTTTTTTCATTTTTTAAAAGATTAAGTATACTACTGTTGTAGCTATTTTGGCTGTAAAAGTGAAATTGAAATAAATATAATCAGCACATATCATCAACAGTAAAATAAAGAAATGAGAATTGTAGCGATAGTATATATTAAAATTAAGATTGATGAAAGTGGCTTTTACTTCTAGAAGTAAGCGTATAAAATTATCTTCAGAAGAGGACTTTGGTTTTTTGAGTGAGTAGAAGAAAAAAAATCTTTGTCTTTGAGATCACACCAGCTCCCCTCCTCACCCATGACATTGATTCTCATGTGCGGTTAATATATGGTTCACGTACTCCATGCTCTCAACTTTCACATTAGTTCTTTTGCGCTCTATGGCGAAGTCTCACTAGAGTGGGTGTCTCTTCTATGGGGGGGTCTGACTTGGGTGGTGAACTTTTTAAGGATTCTATCCTGTATTCTTGGTCATAGCCTCTAAACCTTACTATTAAGGGTTTGTTGGGTCTACTATACAGACCACAAAATGTTGGGGGATTCAACAAAATATGGGCATTGTCGGGGAATTATTGAAATACTTAGGTGTTAGTGATTTTTCTATATAGTTTGAGTTATTGGCTGCACAAAAATAATTCTTTTACCCTTTTTCGCACAAAATAGAAAGACCAATCAATCCAATTCTAAGTTAGTTCCCATTTTAGAAATATTTTATCACTCTTGTTCTGGGGGGAGGGGAAAGACTAGAAAAATCGGTATTCTCTTAAATTTCCAAACATCGATATGTACATTAACAGAGGTTATCAGCAGATATTTTTTATATTTTTGAGTTTACCTCAACCAATTAGTTTTATTATAGTTAATTTTTTTTTTTTTTGAGGTTTTGGTTTTCAATTTAAAGGGTAGTATTGCTCTTGTTAACTTCATTTTCGTGTTTCATAAATTCTTGTTATTTGTTATCGGGTATAACTATGACTGAAAGTTGATTTCTCAAATAATTTCTTTTCGATTAACACTTACAATCCTGTTCGCTCTTCTTATTTTATTTACATTAAAGAACAAAAGACTTGTTATTGTAATTAAAAGTTGAAAAGAAAGTTTGAATAAACTTATGCATATAATAATAAACCGTATTTAAGAACTTCAAAATTATTAGTATTGCTTTTGAATTTTTATATAAATATCTGATCATGAAACTATTTTTTTGTTTTGTTGAATATACTGTTGTAAGTGCAACGTTGTTTCTGAAATGTACCATAGGTAAATAATAAGCTTTCCAGGAATTTTTTATGTCAGCAGGACGAAAAGGTAACATTGAACATATCAAATATTTCTGCACACTGTATGATAATGTGGACTGTCCGAAACTCTTATTTCTATTCTTGGTTTGATCACAGATTACCTCCAATATAAGTTATAGTACTGCAGACAAAAAAATTCCTTATAAACTCTCCATGCTGATGGAATTTTGACACTAGCTCAATGGCTATACAGATCACCTCCCAAGCATTTTGAAACGTTTCACTTCTATTCCTGTTACGTTTTGACTAACCAAACAAAACATAAACTGTTAACGAATTCTGTAACTAAATTAGATCTATGAGGTTATGGAGGTATGTTTTAGTAACCATGTGGAAACTCTTGGGGTACCTTTTAGTGATGCCCATCATCTGATATATTGAAGTATGAAACTCTGTAACTCCTCTTATCTGTTTAATTTCATGAAATAGCTGTTATTTTAAATACTGTATGTTTTGTGTCAACAGTCCACATTTTCACTCACTGGAATGAAAGCAAGAATCTAAAAATGCATGGGGTCAGATATTACTTGTACCATTGAGCTACGTAAAATTTATTTTCCAGCTGTTATGGATCATTCTGAACATGACAATAATCCAAGATAGCCCAGAAATAGATATCTAAGAAGTTCTGGATATGAAATAAGTATCAATTTCTGATCTTTGGATATTTTGAATATGAAATAGATAGCCATTTTTGGATATTCTGGATCTTTAAGATCTTCTGGAAGTTTAATTATTATAACTATGCTACATATATACAGATACCTGTATATTATAGATGTTATTTACTCATTAGAGAGATCACACCTCAAATTTCTAATAGAGAAATCTATTTTATGTTGGACTTCTAATAGATATACCCAATATCCAGCTATGATGTATTAAAGATTGCCTATGGACAAACTTGGGGGGGGGGGAGGTAAATGCGGCAAAAATATTTACTTGTACGATATGAAGAATATTTTCAAGGCGCTCGATATTGCAGATACATTTTAAATATATTTAATTTAAATTCAATAGCAGCAAAGTTTTATAATTTTTACAATATAAAGGTTAAATATCAACTTTCTACTTTTTACCAATACTAGCTTTATTCCCAGTGTAATATTGAGTAAATATTAACCAAAAAAATTAAAAATGGTATAAAGTTATGTTAAAGTAATTACTTATCCATATTGAATATATTTCCAATGTATATCAAATACTATAAATGCATTTTAAATATATCTGAGGCAAATATTAACTTTGCTACTTTGTACGAAGTTACATTTGATACATTTGACGAAGTTACAGTTGATCTTTGTTTTCAATTTTTTTTAACAATATTGAGTTAACATTAAAAAATTTATCAATTGAGGACTACTTCAAAAATATTTCCAATACAACCCTATATTAAGAATATATTTTTTTGTATGTTAAATTCAGTGGAAAAGGTATTAGTATAGTCATACTGAAAGTATAATGTTATTTTGAGAATTTATCAGACCTAAATGCTAATTTTTACCAATATTGGAATTTTATTTACCAATATTGGAAACTGTTTATTCTCAATGTGTTCACTTACTACTTTGTAATATTATTGGTTTTTGATATCAATGTTTTCACAATATTGAGTTAATATTTAAAAGTTCATTGGTAGTGAGACTGCTTCAGAAATATTCTCAATATATAATTAATATATCAATACACACTTCATATGTTAATTAAAATTTTACAAATAATAATAACATTTTGAGCATATATCAGGGCTAAACTCTAGTTTTTACCAATACTGGAAGTGGTCTTTACTCTCAAAGTATTCACATATATGTAAATTTTAATAATTAAAAGTAATTAGTACTTAATAATATTGGAAATATTTCTAATATACACTCAATATTATTGATAAATTTCAAATACTTTAAGATTCAATAGTATTAAAATTTGACTTCAAATGGGCAAAATATTAAATTTATAATATTGGATTTTATTTTCAATGAATTCACAAGATTGGATAAATATTGATGCTATATAGAAAATATCTTTTAATGTTTGCCAAATATTTAAAAAATAATAATAATCAATGCTGTTACCAGATACATTCATATATATATATATATATTTATAAGGAATTATTTTAATTTCCCAAAATAGTGATAGCCAGAAGCAAGGCATATGCAAGGAATAAATCCAGGGCCGTACCCAGACAAAAATTTCAGGCAGGGTCCAAACCGTGGAAAAGGCAGAATTTTTCACAAAAAGACGTCATTATTATTATTTTATTAACAAAAATCAATTTTTTTGGGAGGGGGGAGGGTCCGGACCCCTGGATACGGTCTCGAATAATCACCCTATAAAAAGTGGCGGTCACTCTTAAAAAGGGTCATAGCTCACTCTTGATCAGAGCGCTCCACTCTTTAAGGGATGGCGTGCTGTCACCCTTTCCTTAGAGTGAGGCACTCTTTCCCGGAGTGGGTTTTTGAATTCTCACTCCTAGTCCAGAGTCAGAAATGTCACTCTTCAGAATAGTGATTTCTCACTCTATGGAGGTTGGCTGATTTTTGTCACGAAGGTAGGGTGATATATCACTCCTCAGCACTGGTTTTTCACTCTTGATTATTAAGAGAGTATATTTTTGAGCAAGGATTTTTGGCTATCTCTTCTTCCTCTAACATATGAAAGGAAATGTGAAAAGAACGTCAAAGAACGTTTTGGCCCCTTACACACCCACTTGGGTGCGAATTCCAAAACACCCTCAAACTGATTTTTAGGTATTCTTGTTCGCTACATTCTAAAGCAAGAATTTTATGACTATCTCTATTTCCCTTTGAGATATGATGGCAAATTCGAAAATAACGTTTTGGCCCCTTATCCCCCTTTTCATGCGCATTCTAAAGAACTCAGAAAACGAATTTTAAGCATTTACGTTCCCTATACCTTTAAGCAACAATCTTAAGGCCATCTCTTTTTTTCCTCTGATATATCAATAGAAATGTGAAAAGAACGTTTTGGACCCTTACCTCTGTTTGGGTACGAATTTCAAAAAACCCTGAGAATAATTTTTAGGTATTGCTGTTAGTTGCATTTTAAAATAAAAATTTTACAGCCATCTCCTTATTCCTGTGAGATATGAAGGGAAATGTGAAAAGAACGTTGAAGAACGTTTCAGCCCCTTACTCTCGTTTGGGTTTGAATACCATAAAACCGACTTTTAGGTATTTGTGTTAGTTACATTTTAAAGCAAGAATTTTCGGCTATCTCTTCCTTCTCTAATATACACTGCGTGACATTGAGAATACAACACCAAGAAATGGTCAGTAAATTTTGCAAATTTCAAGGTAAATGCTCCTTGCCGAGTTATGCTAATGATGTAAAATATGCAGCTCGCCGGAGCACGTGGGAAAAGATATACGGGAAGAAACCGGTAGAACGGACAATTTTTGTGAAAGTGTTGCTGTTAGAAAAATTGTCGTAGAAATTTTATTTTTGTCTCAGAGGACACGTGTAACCAAAGAACTTCAGGCAGGGCCGGTTTTAGGCATTTTACAGGCGTAGGCGAGAACTGATTTTACGCCCCTTCATATGAGAGATGGTTTTACGCCCCTTCACATATGAGATGTTTTACGCCCCCCCCCTTCTTTCAACTACTTCCCTTATCATTCCCCTTCCCCGTGATCAGAAAAGCACTAAAAGTAATTTAATAAAATTGATGTATGTATTTTTAAATTTTATGAAATTTATATACTGTTAAAAGTTTGCAAAATATTGAAATATAAAGCGTCCTTATTATTTTCTCTCAATATTAAGAATCACGAATCCATTTGAAAAATATTAATTGATATAATTATACAATTAATATAATTTTTGAAATGACTCATAATAATGAAAATAAAATCCACACTACTAGAGTAAAAGGATTTTCACCATTAAATATTAAAATTCATGCTATGCTTTAATAGTCATTGAAATTTAATGGCAAAATTTTAGATGTAAACATGTAATCTTTGAACTTACCAAATGTTTGGCTGCTAGTCTCGGGAATCGCTAAATGAAAATGGTTCATTTAATTTTTCTTATTACAATTTTCATTCAAAAAGTTTCCTACAGTAATAAGTATATACAGCAGCTTTACTTTCGTTATCGAAGAAAAAATGAAATCTACTCGTTTGATATTGCTTTACTGATATTAATTTTCCATTCCGTTTATATTGTTATTAATTAGACTATATTTATATGATATTGAGAAGTTTGAATCGTTATGACATTATATACTATTCCACTTGATTTATCAAAGACGATATGCATAGACTATTTACATCATGTTCTCCCAATTCGCCGTCCCACCCTTATTTAATATTTCCAAATATAAACTTTTGTGGTAAATAATTCTTAAAGAAATTATATCCTAGATATATATATTATACATAAATTCATGGTAATAACCACAAGGTGGTTCAGCATCTAGCCTACTCTTGCAGATCTTTACTTATATTACTATGAAAAAGAATAT
>JAWZYV010003566.1:0-13131 GCA_038373885.1 Cheiracanthium punctorium | reverse complement strand
GCCTGTGGGAGTGTCTTAGGCATTATACTTTTGAATGGGCTCTAACGCGTATTCATGTAAAATCTGGAGAAAATCGCCCAAAACTCCAGATTGTTAGACGAACAGCCGCGTGGCAGGCCCAAACGTGAACCTTCACCCTTCAGTCATCTACCATGTTCAGTGTGTAATCCACTTGGCCATGACGCCTTCACTTTACTAAAGTCAGTATTTGTATGTGTAGTGTGTTATGCTTTAGCCGCTATTTTTTGTGCAGCACTAAAAAGTATAAAACAAATATTTATTCTTGCAAAGACATGCTATAAAGAAATGAAAGTTTCAACGCTAAGAAAATTTTAGAAAACAATAGAGATATTTAACTTTTGCAAGAGATGTAAATTTTTAAATCGCCGTCTCCAGCAAAAGAGTTTAGAAAGCATTCGAGACCTTTGAAGCATGCATTACCATAAGAATGAAGAAACGGCACATCACATAATATAATGAGTGTGATGCCTTTCCTCAATTCGATTTACTACTTTAGGAATCATTAATACTAAAGAGCTATACCTTAGTTACATAAATAGTTTGTCTGACTTTACAAACAAAGTGAGCGACCCAATTAATTGGAACTAGGAAGCATTGTGTGTTTCAGGCTATATCACAAAATGCTATTCTAAGAAAAAGGGACCATATTTTTAAGCGTAAAATTGAGGACATGTCCCCAAATTGTAAACAAAATTTGGGACATTTTACAATAAATGAAATAATTAGCAGTAATCTAATTAAAAAACATTGCAATAATTAAAAATTTTCTCCTTGCTTTTGTACATTTTGGGGACAAATCGCAAAAAAACCCCACAGAAATTGGGGACTCTCCCCGAAAATTGGGGACATATGGTCACCTTATTCTAAGCAGGATGCCCAGTACCATACAAACCCAACATCAACAAAGAAGTAGTAGAAGCAACACCTTTGAAATTTATAATTTAACTAATATAAAAACTACCGACGAAAAATATTCTAATAGCCAACGCGCGATTTTGCAACCCTTGATTTAGCGACCCTTCCTCATTAAACGACACTCCGATGAAGTCCTGACCGTTTAAAAATACCTTTTACAAACTTTCGATTTAACAACCATTTGATTTAACGTTCTATTTGCCGAGGTCCCGTGAAAGTCGTTAAATCTCGAGTCTTCGGTATTTGAAAATTTTCAGCTCTTGCAAAATTGAAATCAGCAATTTTCCCATGAAATTTTTTTTTCTTAAAATTTTCTCACTTTTGAAACCTTCATTTCTTTATATCATGTCTTTGCAAGAATTTTTTTTCTTTTATGACTTTCAAAGATGCACAGTAAAAAACTTCTTCATTTTATTTTTATTTTTTACTTACATTTCTTTATTTGCTCTCCGGTTCAAGTAGTAAGATAGATTAATGTGCATTACACAAATTTTATATTTAAAATGGTATTAACTTCAGAATAGGCAAGTTTTATTTCATTTTATCAGGATTATTATTATATATATATATATATAATCAACCTAAAACTAGGGGGGCGAGAATCTCCCTATACATCAGTGGCGGCCCGTGGTCAAAAATGTTAGTGCAGCCGGAAGCATATGAGCCCCCCCTCCTTTCCTCCGGAGAGGATTGGAAAATCTTTGTTACTGAATTCGAAAGCTGGCGGATTAAGTCCTCACTGAGAAAAAAAAAAATGAAATTACATAAAAAATGTCAGAGATCCTATTTTACTTCCATAAAATGGACATAAATTTCAACCAGCCGCAAATGCATTAATCCGTGTCTGATTCGAAGTTTCCTTAGAATTTTCTTTTGTAACGATAACTTTTGTAACGAGAAGAAAAAAAAAAAGAAAGAAAACTTATTTTTTATATTTCATAATAAATATTTGTTTTATTTTTTATAAGTCATATTATTTTTTATAAGTCAAATCAATCCTCCTTTCTTTTAAACATGCAAATCGGTCAGTGATGTCCCCATAAAAAGGCGTTGTTTTAATTCAGATATACATAATTTTAAAAGCTCTTTAAAATTTCCCATGTTTAAAGAATTTTCTCGCTCGCCATGTCTAAATGCCAGTTCTTGTTCACTTAAAAACAATATTGCTTTGATGGGTAATTGTCCATTCATAAGCGTCTATTCAGGCTTACCTTCTTGATAAATTCAGCAATATAAAGTCCAGAGTTTTCCAAACATATATTCTCCTTACCCCCTCCCTCACTTCTCGTCCGAGCGAATCAGTTAGTCGAGTTCTCAAGTTCAGCCGCCGTTAGAAAATCTTCCATCGGCTGTATCCAGCTGCATACTCCCTATGCCGGAGAGGCTGCTTACGTAGTCTTTGTCGTGGCAACGGTGCTGCCAATTTTCTTTTCAGCGCTCTGGGCTGAACCAAAGATTTTCCCAATTGAATTGCGGGAAGATTAAAGTGCTTTTTTTCTGAATGAGCGATCCGGCCACAATACGTTTTTTTTTTTTTTTTTTTTTTCGGAGATTTTTTTAATTTACCGTAGGAATTCCACAATTCTAATCTGAATTTAGGAAAATTAGTAGAATAAATTATTTTAAAGTATGTGCTGATAATTTCAAGTGCAGCCCGGCTGTACTTGCTGTATCCCACGAGCCGCCACTGCACATATATACACTGCTGGCCACCCAAATTGCAACACCAAGAAAAACAAGAGATATCACAACAAAATTTATTGCGTAGATAAAATGTTGACCAAGTAACAAATGATTAAATTTACAGCATTCTATGAAGCGTGGTTCCTGCCAAAATCAGTACCCAGAGTAGCCGCCGTTGTTGGAGATCACAGCTGCCACACGCCTCGGCATTGATTCAAAGAGACTTTGAATGTGTTCTTGGGGTACAGCAGACCAAGCAGCTTATACACGTTGCCAAAGTTGATCTGGTGTGACAGCTGGGGATGAACTCTGGGTCAGTCGTTGAGCAACCATGGACCACATGTTTTCTATCGGCGAAAGATCCGGAGAGCGCGCCGGCCAGGGAAGCAATTCAATCTGGTGATTGACGAAGAACCCTTGGACAATGCGTGCCACGTGTGGCCGTGCATTATCCTGCTGAAATATGGCTGTTGGCAAGCCCTGAAGGTAAGAAAGGACAACTGGCTCCAACACCTCGGAGATGTAGCGCTGGCTGGTTAAAGTACCGGCAATGCGTACTAGAGGAGTGCGAGAGAGATATCCGATACCGCCCCATACCATAATACCCGGTGCAGGACCAGTGTGACGGTGCATAATGCAGCTGTTCAGCATCCTCTCTCCACGGTGTCTCCAGACTCGAATCCGACCGTCGTGGTGTTGCATACAGAAGCGTGACTCGTCAGTAAAGAGAATTTCATTCCATTCTGTCGTCCACATCCTTCTTTCATCGCACCATTGGCGGCGGAGACGTCTGTGGTTCCGCGTCAGAGGTAGACAAAGCAACGGACGTCTTGCGGACAGACCATTCTGCTGTAAACGACGTCGAATGGTACGCGCAGACACTGGATGATGCGTTACAGACTGAATCTGCTGTGATATGGTTCGTGATGTGACTGAGCGGTCCGTCACTGCCATGCGTACAATCTGCCTGTCATCACGTGACGTGGTGCACTGAGGTCGATGCGGTCGATCACGTCTGTCCGTCGTACCCTCCTGCACCCAACGATCACATATCCGCATCACAGTTGTTTGGTTTCGTCCAATACGACGACCGATTTCCCTGAAAGATAACCCACAATCTCGGTATGCCACTATCCTTCCTCTGTCAAACTCGGATACTTGATCAAAAGATGATCGTTGTTTCCTACGAGGCATAATTTATCGTTTTTTTGAAAAAAAAGCAAGAAAAACACAATTGCTGTACTTGAAACCGTCGAAATCTCTAAGCCTTAAATAGCGCTTTGAGGTGGCGCCACAGGCGCGCTTGATGTGCGTCTGCGCTGAAATTCTAATCATTTGCATATCTCACCTCAGCTAATGCATGTTGTAAATTTCATATTATTTGCATGCTTCCTTCAGGGTGTTGCATTTACGATGGCCAGCAGTGTATATGTGTGTGTGTGTGTGCAAAATGTTACTTCCACAAAACTAATTTTTATAACACGAATTGGATTAAAATGTAAACATTTTAAGATGTCTGGTTACATTCTCCTTGTTGATGGCTAAACAAAGTAGAAAAGATGTATGTTGCTCTAAACGGAGTCATTTCCCTTCTGTAATATTATGGCTGCCTAGCAGCGTGTTTCGACCATGAATGCAACCAACGGCCTATAATTGAAGGGGAATGACATGATAATGGTTGTACTATGCTTATATCTACTTTAATAAAGCTTACGAGATACTTACTTTAACTTAGATGGACGATGATTCTTTTAAAGATAAAACCAAAGTAATTGAAAAAGCTCTAACGAACTATAAAGTAAACATGCTTTGTAATATGCATCCGCATAATGTTACATTGCTTATTCGTAATAAAAATATTCATGGATATTTTAATTTGACTCTTAAAAACTTAACTATTCAGCTAAGCTCTACACACACAGTACGTGAGTGAGTCCAATTCTGAAAGAAGATACGTGTAAAATTCATTTTATTTTGTTGTCTAAGAGAATGCATTTTAGCGTTAGACGTCAAAATTCAAATGTTAGAGATCGCTTATATCGCTTGTAGTTTGGAAGGATCTTAAACACAGTGCAGATGATGAAAAAGACTGATATGTAGCATTTTTAACTTTTTATTGGATACTGTAAATGAAGACTATAAGCATCAGATGAAAATTGACGAACTAAAGAACTACAGTAAAACTAAAATATGAAAGCTTCTTTAATGCATCGACATTATCACATTCTTACAAAGGTAGAATATATAGGTTCTGTAAACATTAACAGACATTCAGAGAACAATACTCAGCATTCACGGAATGTTAATAAATATTCAATACTATCTTGTGAATGTCTGTCAACGTTGAGAGAACATCTGTGTGTTGTTTGGATACTAGCAGGAGAGTTTGGGCATACGAAATCCGAAATTAATTATACTATGTAGAACGAGAACAAAACTAAGCTAAACTAAAATGGAAGCCGTCCCTTTCCGCCCACCACCGTCCTATATGGAGTATCTTGCATCGCTCCGTGGTTGCCAGAAGGCATTAGAAACAACAAAATGGACAACTTTCAAAATGTAAAATTCTGTTAATGAATTATTTTTCAAACCGTAAAAACACACCTGCAATGTTCTATCCAAGAGAAAGTGCCTGGAAATATGTTAATAAAAGGAAAGAGTTTTTTTCTTGGATAACATGTTTTTACATTTAAAACTTTTACAATAAGAATACCAGAATTCAAGGTTCAAGAAGTATAACTTCTGGTTACAAAAAGAATACCAGAAAAAAAAACAGTTCAAGGCTCAAGAAAAAGACCAGTTCAAGGTTCAAACTCAGAATTCAAGGTTCAAGAAGAATACCAGAGATCAAGGTTCCAGATATCCAGAGAGAAGAATACCAGAGATAAGAATACCAGGATTCAAGGTTCAAGAAGAATACTTTCTGGTTACAAGAAAAATACCAGAAAAAAAAACTGTTCAAGGTTCAAAAAAGAGACCAGTTCAAGGTTCAAACTCAGAATTCAATGTTCAAGAAGAATACAGAGATCAAGGTTCCAGATACCAGAGATAAGAATACCAGAATTCAAGTTCAAGAAGAATACCAGAAAAAAAAAAAAAAAACAGTTCCTCAACAATGTTTTAATTTATTTCGTGTTTCTTTAGCGTCGAAACTTTGCTGACATTAAAGGGAAAGCACGCTCTCATATTTTTCCAATAATTAATATCATCTTTCGAAATTCATAAACATTTATTACACTTTCATGGAATATCCGAGGGCGAGATTACTTTCCGTGTTTTAAATAAATTTCTAATCTCGATTCAAAAAGATTAAGAACACTCTTTAAATTGAATAATAATTGAAAGTTTCTTTCCCTTATTTGATTTAAATCGCCAAGCGTAGGTTGGTATTTAGAATTAAATCTCACAACTGATTTTTAAGTACTTTCTGGATACGCAATTTGCCTTTTAAGAACATCATCCGATTAGAAACTCTTTTAAGTCATTATTAAGGATAATCTGATTTATTTTGTTTCAGTTTAAAATCAAATATTTTGTTTTAGTAAATTTGTTTTCACGACTATTAAACGTTTAGCATTAAAAGGAGTACAAAAATGCGAAAACTTTGTGTTTTGTTTTCAATTAATGGAATGTTTTAAAGAAAGAAATCATGTCACGTTTTCTAAGATGTTTGTTTTATATATTTATTGAAGCAGAGTGCTTTGTTTAGAAACTGCATTAAAAGTTACCCTTAAAGTTATAAAATTACAGATGCATTATTTAAAAAGAATATAAATGTGCTTATAAGGTAATTTGAAAAAAAATTACATACTCTAACTGATAAATGCCAATCTTTTTTGGTTTCAAGATTTTTACCCCTGCCAAACGCTAATATAATTTATCAACATTCTATTTATTTTTCCTTTTTCGAAATTATTGTTATTTTAAATCTTAGTAATTTTCTGTCGTTTTTTAAGTACTTACATTTTCTAGTTTTGTATACCTGATGCTTATTACACAAATATAAAATTTTGCCCTTAAAATTTCACCTCTGTAAGTTGAAGTCTGCTTAAGGGAAAAAACTATGTTACTGCATTCCGTACAGTCTTCATCTGCACTCAAAATTAATTGAACTCAATATTTTACTTACCTTAAAAATTCATATTTGAAAATTTGGGCTTCAAGGCTTATATAGGTACAAAAAAAAAAGTTTTACAACGAATAAAACAAAACTATCTTGGAAAATAAAATAAAATAAAAAGACTGAAAGCATTGTTTTTTAAACATATAAATTTACCTTTATGCAATAACACTTAACATAAAATACTTATAATTAATCCACAGCTTAATTTTTTTTCTCTTTCAAAACAACTCTTTTTTTCTACCATTTCCACTCCTCTCACCAACTTTTCGCCACCCCGTTAGAACCTCCTTGGAAAATCCTCTGACCTCCAAGGTAACCCCCCATTCTTGGCAGATAGCCCATCCGCAGGCATCATGAAAACGCGCTCTAAACAATATTACATTTAGAGCATGATGTAACTGATAAATTTTGTCTTCGATGTAAAAAAAAAAAAAAAAAAAAAAAAAAAAAAAAAAAAAAAAAATCGCACTAGACAGACAAACAATGTATGTGATGAAATAATATCAAGTATTATAAACCTTTGCATTATTGCATTTTGTTATCGTGTTTTACTTACGAAATATATGGGAACCCGTGCACGTAAATTCCGTCATGGCTGCAATGTCCTCCATGTTCAGACGAGACCTCTGGGGTTGCCGATTTCAGGTGGTCGGTTGGTTCAAAATTAGTCGACCCTGAGCGAAGTTTGACTTCCTTCTACCGGAACTTATTAAAATGGAAACCGTCCCCTTCCGCCCAGCGCCGTCCTATATGGAGCATCTGAAACTGCTCCGCGGTTGCCAGAGGGCATTAGAAACAACTACAAAATGGTAAACTTTCAAAATGTAAAATTCACTTAATGAATTATTTTTCAACCCGTAAAAACATACCTGCAATAGTCAATTTTAGGAAAAGTGCCTGAAAAGATGTTCATATAAAGAAAGAGGTTTTTTTTGGCTAACATGTTTTTACATTTAAAACTTTTACAACGAATATCAGTCTACCTATACTTTCCAAATTTTCTACTTGCCTATATTTAGTATTTGAGATATGAAAATAATGATAAAAGAGGTATGGAAGTAAGTATATGATGACTTAACCACTTTTCAATGGCTCTCGATGGCAAAAAATCACGTCGCATGATCGCGGTTCTATGGTAGTGTAGAAATTACGAAAAAAAAAAATCATTTCATGCACTTTAGCAATAAACCTCACGTTTAAATTCATGTATAACCCTTCAACATATTTTTAAAGATATATCTTTGGTACATTTATGATGAAATAATGAAATTCTTTACATAACCTCATTATGGGGCCCAATTTATTTATTGGGATTTTTTTGTACGTGGGTTGTATAAAAATTTCAAAAGTTTAGCTTTTTGAAAATTAATTACAGGACTTCTTCTCCTAGCGTGTGTTTCTTTTCTTACCTTATTTTCAACATTTTCTCAGTTTATATTCCCCAAGTTTTTTCAATACATAAAGAATTAAACCACCTTACTACTTTTTGGGGACACCCTGTATATATATATATATATATATATATATATGTGTGTGTGTGTGTGTGTGTGTGTATATTTATATACCTTATATACTTTTGTACTTATATATGTTTGTATATATATATATATATATATATATGTATCCATGTATGCATCTATGTATGTGGTGTGTGTGAGTGTGCATTAAATTGTATGTATGCAAAGTAGAAACACAATAGCTACGCAATATCATATTTCTAATTAAGTAGCATTTTAAATAACGCACTTTCAAACCAATAAAACCAATGAACTTTTAACAAATCATTTTATGACTTTGAATAAAAACGTTAGAACCATCAAATATATGTCTGATCATTAGTATAATAGAATTTTGCCTTAAACTTGGTTTTATGTGCCACATAAAAGCACAGTTCTGTCTCATCTCCATTCAAAATGAAGCTTGCAAAACTTTAATAAACATTAAGTAATCTGCCGTGACAATCGTTATAAGCCATGAGAGTTCATATTGTATAGAATATTGTCCCTTTTAAGCAATCCAAATGCTATAAACTTATTTTACGGCTCCCCATAATGCAGTATGACATTAATGTATCAACAATAGAGCTTTCAGAATGTTTAGTCTGCAATTTTCCTTAAATATGTTTAAATGCAAAATGGTAAGTTAAACTGGCCGTAAATAGTTTATTGTTGTTCAGAAAACAAGGAATTACTGTTGTACTCGGAAATGATAGTTACATGTTTGCACTGATAAATATTATATATTATATGAAATGTAATGCCTTACAATAACTATTTATAACAGAAGGAAGGATACGGAAACTTAAGAAAAGATAGGGAAATATTTGTTGAAGTTTGTTTAGATACTCTATTTGTTAAAGATATTATCTTAAATATTTTTTCATTTTTGTTGTTGAATGCAATAAATTAATATCTATTCAATCTCATACTAAACCATTGGAGAAGCACAAAAGATACCTGTGAAATATTTACAAAATACTTCATTTAAATAAGCAGTAAAAATTATTTTGTGCATTGGGCTAAAATTTGTATATGCTTAAGATTATACGCACTTTTCAAACGATTCTATTTCGAAAAAACAAACAAACAAAAAAACAAAAATACTCATATCGTTATGCAGTTCCAGTGAGGCATCGACTGACAAATGAGGGGCATGATCGCCTCAAAGTAGGATTGTTATAGTAAAAACACGTATTCTAATCTAGTGAAGGATGTTTTATTATTATTTTTGGCATATATCTCGTTTATTTAATATTCTGCACATGTAAGATAAAAACAAAATAAATACTTAAAAGAAAAAAAATATGCAAAAACAATAATAATGATAGTAATGCAATAGTTAAGAAGTGTGCAGTTGTTTATTTACATGTGCAAACACACAAACACATGCATAATTCATTCTTCACAGTTCAAGTATCCGGCACAATGCTACGTAAAAATTTTAATAAAGTATGATAGTTCCTTTTGTGAGACTGGGTAGTAAAGCTAGCGTACTGAAGGCCTTTGTTCCGATACCAGCTCTAACCGCACTATCCCTAACTATATTATGTTGATTTATTTTAGGGAAAATTTTATGTTAACATTTCTTCCAATCTTTATATATATTTTATTTAATATATATTTTTATAATTAAAACATCAACTAGGAAGAACATAATAGACTTTTTTACACTTTCCAACAAGGTTAAAAAGTGTTTATGACTTCGGTTTGTCTGTCTGTCCGTCCGTCCGTCCGTGCTCTAACTTCCGTAAATATGCATCAATTTGGATGAAATTCAAATATGTTATTCTTATCTACTGTACCATGTACCCTATTGAAAATGGCCTATGTAGCATTTGTAGTTTTTCTACAGGAGCACTCAAAATATTCCTAATACATTGCACTCTATGGGAAGCTTTTCTTTAAAGCGTATTTATTATCCTTACTACATAGTTATGCAGTGATCCCTGACTTCAAGATAAAACTTTTTCCGCCATTACTGCAAAAAGATTACAAAGTTAACACAAAGAGCCTAATAACATCTACACCGCTTGTACGATCCGCTTGATTTTTTTTACAATTATGTATAAAAATATAGAAAACAATCTGCGCTACTTTAAAAATCTGAAAACCCACCCGTTCCCTCATTTTAAGCGATTTTTCGCTATTTTCAGCACCATTTCATTTCCGATTGCAAAAAAGTTAATCATTTGCGTGACAAAATTAGCTATGGCAAGTGATTATCACTTCATATTGACGTCACGCTTAACAAGCTTTTTCCTGATTTATAAGTTTATGTATTTATTTATTTTTTAATAAAATGATTTCCTCGAGGATGTTCACAGTGAAATGAAATCATTCGAATAGGAAAAGTTTCTGCACGCTCCCATAAGAGCATGAAATTCGATTTTCTCTACTTATTATAAAAGATGTCTGTGTGTGTGTGTATGGGAGGGGGGGGTGTCAGTGGCGTTACTGACAAACGGCTACACCTAGCAACACCAAATGTGGTACTCGGGAAGTTCTAAACACGAAGTTGTGCACCTCGAAGCGATTTTTCAAAATTCGACCTAGAATATTTTTTATTTTATGTTTTATGCGATGGCATTTTTTCTCACCTAATTCGTAATAATGGCGGAAACAACACTCGCAGCAAAACGACATTTGTATCATCGGATAGAGGAGAAAATTTTCTTTTAAAAACAGTTTGTTCTGAAAAGTTGAGACATCGCTTATGTATGTATGTGTTTGTAAACTAATTTTTTAATAAAGATAATTTGTTTAGATGAATAGTGGTAATTCTAGTAGTGGGCACTCTGAAAATTTGTTGCAGTTTATATGTTACACATTTTATTCGTTTGACATTTAAATGCGCATAACTACAACTCTTCAATAATATCCTCAGGAAATATTCAATAGTTTTTACGAAAAGAAAACTCTTAGTTATGAAAAATATTTAATTAAAAGCTCAATGATTTCGCATTTCGAAAAATATCTGGAAATGAGTTAAGAAAAAAAATTTTTCTCTATTATTATTTATATTTAATGTTTTCCAGAATATTTCCTTAAAAAATATGCACAAAAACTTGCTAAATTCGATTAATGGCGAAACTGGCTAATGGCGATGCTGGCAAAAAATCACTATGAAACCAGCTTTTTTAATTACGGAGCTGAGAAATACTCCCGATGAAATAAATCTGATCCTGTGCAATTTCAAACATCGTTCTTACATTCTTTTCGTAGTTCGAACATTCTTTTTCTGGAGAAACTGGTAGAGGAATGTGAGTTACCTTCATTAAGCTAGTTTCTAGAGATACCGTCTATATTCTTGAAATACTTTATGTTTTGCTATACAATGGATTTCTTAGTATAAGTTTCCAGGATGTTTGGATAATTTACGAAAATTACAACTAGTTAAGCTGTTACTACAGCTATGTCTATTTGTTTAGTATATATTAGTGCAGTCCTTTTGTTCACAATATATAGTATACTAGCACAATACTACACGAATTTAGTACAATCTTTGAAAGGTTTTTGGTTCGGATCTGTATATTTTATCCATTAATAAGAACTATTATTTTAGGGATGTTAGAAGAAAAAGGATTTAAAAGGAAAATAATATGAAATCCCTTAAATTTATTTTTGGACAAAGAAATAAAGTTCACTTTGTAATAAATTTTATAGATATTCCAGTGATTTTCTTCTTTAGGAATACTTTGTTCACCAATACAACAGCAACATTCAGGAGGATATTATCAAATCAAATGATCTAAAAATAACAATTCAATGAAGAAGACGAAAGACGAGCATTCACTTCACTTGCTTTTTTCCCGTCCTCGACCGTTTCATTTTGATTTACTTTTTTTAGCAGCTTGTCAATTCTCCACGCTAAACGCAGTCAGACAGTACAAGAGAACGCACCGACTGGCGCAATACTCTGAATAAGTGGTGTCACCTAATAATAAATTGTGCTTGGTATTCTGTAGAATTTACAGGGAACTTTCAATGTTGCAATATTTGAAAAATAAAAACATTCTTACAGCGTCTTTTTCAACAAGAGCTCTTTTATTTGAAAAAAAAACAGCTATTGACACCAACACAAGAACGTCAAATATTGAGAATAGTGTTGATTACGAGATATTTGAGCGACTGAATCTCAAAATCGGGTATTTGGTGATGAGTCTGATTCTGTTAATCTGATGATACTGGATCACTGATCACTGGTTGTATGTTTGGAGGCATCGAGGAGCCACTACTGTTTAACATGATATCATTTTCCAAAATAACTTGACTGCGCGTCCACATACGCGATAATAGATCATCCCCTAGAACACATCAGAGACATATTGACTTTGCGATGAATCGCTATATGTTACAGCAGCCGGCTGTGCTTCCTTACATTCATTTGCGGCGAAATTGTATTTCCAGGCAGATACTGCACGATTTTCGTAATCAGTCTTCATTTGACAGGCATTGAAGACTGTCCAATTGTTCCATGGACTCCAGTTTTCACGTTTCAAACCGATCACGTTTATCTGGGATGTCATAAGTAATAGTTTGCCTGCCACACAGGCGGCGTAGTGGCTAGCGCGCCCTACTACCATCCTTTGGGCCCGGGTTCGACTACCGGCTTTGGGCGTGGATGTAAAATTGTGAATTCTATTTTGCTGTAACTAAATATGAATTTGTACTTATGAACAACTGAGATGACAGCCATAAAAGTGCTATAGATCTCGAAAAACTGTGTCATTCAAACAATTTAAACAAACAATCGTTTGCCTGTTTTGTCCCGCCTGAACAGGTAGACGAACGTTGAAAAATAGTTAAGAACATATGAACTTCAACTTTAAAGACACTATTCTCGTGCTATTTGCATCTGAACCTCGAGTGTAGGTGCTATACATCACCGAA